>JAZHYW010036919.1:0-36847 GCA_037355805.1 Ixodes ricinus
GATCAGAACGAGCTCACAATAATAGGCTGCTAAGGCCGGCAATCTCTGATGGTGCGGCATGCACGTTGTAGAAGAACTGTGGAAGCTCGCCTCCAGCACGCGCTCAGCAGTCGCGCAGCACAGCTAATGGCGCGTTGCAGTGAATACTCCCTATACGTGCGATCGCTAGAACTAGCTGGGATCGAGGGTGCCTGCATGTAGTGCGCTCTGCCACGGGGTGGACGACATGCTGGCCATGTCGTCAGCGAACGCTGATGTCTCATTTCGAGTTCTGAAGCGACGTGAATGTAAGAGCCGTGATCGCTGCACGCGCGCGTTGGCAGCTGACTACGCTTGAGAGCGCTATGCGTTTTCAGGCTTCCACCATGCGCATTTCTTATGTAATCTTCCCTGCGAGCGCGTGCTGTCGGTTCACCGGGTACTGACGTCCTGATAGGCATCACCACTGAGGCAGCATGGAAACATCTCGCGCTGCACTCTAGCTGGGACCAGAAACTGGCAGTACATATTCGCTTGAATTGCGTCAACATATAAAGTTAACTTATGATATCACTTATTGCTAAAAAATTGAAAACCATACTTACCCTCCGGAAATTCAGTTTTATGATCTTTATCAGCTTAAAAACTCGGGTTACTGAATATATTCATTACGGGCGCCCGAGACAAATTTTGGCTAGACTAAACCATCCACCATGCCATGACAAGAATAACTGTATCTAGTTTTATCTGTCGTTTGAAGCCGATTAAATGCTGCAGTGCGGGTAAGAGCCACCTTAAATAAGCTTCAGAGCAACGACACTTGAGCTAGTGCCACTACATAGGCGCCTCCTGAGAGTAACGACACGTAAGCCATATTGTGTCTTAAACTGATGGTTGCCAGTTATCTGCAGCTTTATCTGAAATCACAGGAAACGCTTTTCCGTCCTCCACAAATGTTTAAACAGTCCGCGACAGAGAAAAGCAATATTGCATGAGCTTCCTAACACCGAATCGAATGCTGAGGAAGTCGCACTTTTGAATCATGACGATCTGCAGTAGCGTTTGCTCTGCACAAGCCCCAATATGGCGGCGCCCACAACAATGTCCGGGGAACGGAGTGCCGATACTCTAAGCGCAGCTCATTGAGTGGCTCTAACATAAAGTCCGTCTTGGCGCTTGCAATCATGTCTGCCAGTTATCTGCAGTTTATCAGAAATTCGAGGAGGCGCTTTTGAGCCCTCCAGGATTAGCTAAAACTGTCCGCGACACAGAGCAAAACGATATCCTTGAGTTTCCTAACAGAGCGTCTGTACTGAAGTGACCCCGACACTACGCTGGCGCAAGATCAGGGCCCAGTTTTCTCGAACAACGAACCGTGGGTTAAAGTTAACTATTGTCCCTAGAAGGGAGAATTCTAGGGTCACGTGACTGGGAGAGTAGGGGCGCCGATGGCGGAGCAGTACCGACAAGCAAAATGGCCGCAGACAAGCCGCTTAATGAGGGCTAACAGTTCTGCTTGGTCCTGCTGAACATTCATTTTTCGATCCGGCTGTTATATTAACGCACACCATCAACCAATGCGACGTCAAAGTGAAAGCAGCAGTTCAGAGGGACTTCTAAACCCAACCGACGGCAGCATTCCGCGAGACGCATCACTCTTCAGTAGTCCGGGATCCAATACATATGACGGTATGAGCCTTGCAAGCAGCTTTATGGTGAGCAAAAAATGTTTTGCCGAACATGCGTTGGTATATATTTATGCTAACACGTTTAATTTTGTTACACCGCGCACGCCAACTCGTGAGCAGCGATTACTTTGCGGAGAAATGGGGTTATTTTTTATAAACTCTTCGTTCCGGGTGAACAGCTGGGACCACGACCGTGGCTGCGACATACGGCACTCGCTTTGTTCGCAGTGCGCCGACAGGGCGCCAGACAGCATCGAGGTTTCTACATAATCCCCGGTGGCCAGCAACTCAACGGTGATCGAGAAGCTTAGCTTTTAAGGGGGATTCAACCGCTATTTATTTGTACCCTTTTCCTCATAGATGGCGCAGAATTTTTCCGGAACAAACGAGTTGCATGTCTCGCAGCTGCGCATGCAGGTCGGGCGCTCGAGGTGGGCTCGGGCCACGGGCTGTTCGCCGCCGATCTCGAGCTAGTTCTTCTTCGCTCTGCGTCCGCCGCTGCAGAAAGCAGCTAACAGGCGGCGCGAGATACGAGCCAGTACATATGTGGATTACAGTGGCTTACAAAACGTAGAATAAGCTCTGATTTCTCAATGACTTCGAAGTTCCATCCACGTTCAAAATTATTGAAAGCACAAGGTGCGGCGTTGCGGTCGTTTGGACCACCACATTTAAAACGTAAACGTTGTTTTGCAAAAAAAAAAAAAGGTTTAACTTAAAGTTAGAAAACAAAAAAGAAATAAAGTGGCAGTTTTGCACTTCCTATGTCCTATATCGGCCTGCTCTTCGTCTGAATACTAATTTGCAAACCCGCTCCCAGGTTGTGTGGAGTAAAGCCCATCTATCCTGGCAAAAGTGGCGCCAATCATTTTTGTGGAAATGCTCGAGACACGTGCCGCGCGCCACTTCTGGGAAGAACTAGAGCCACTAAATGAGCTGCGCTTAGAGTATCGGCACTCTGTTCCCCAACATTGTTGTGGGCGCCGACATTTTGGTGCTTGTGCAGAGTAGACGCAACTGCCGATCGCCATGATTCAAAAGTGCGACTTCCTCAGCATTAGATTTGGTGTTAGGAAGCTCATGTAATATTGCTTTGCTATGCCGCGAACTGTTTAAACATTTGCGGAGGACGGAAAAAGCGTTTCCTGTGATTTCAGATAAATCTTCAGATAACTGGCAACCATGATTTTAAGCCACAATATGAACAAGTGTCGTTACTCTGAAGCGTAACTTATCTAGTGCGCGTTAAAGTGTGGCTACCAATTCAAAGAGAATGCCTGGCATCAGCGATATTCGAGCCACGAATGTTTAGGTGACGACGACCCATGATTCGGTGAGTCGCCAGTGGCAACGAAGGATTTGTCGTAACGTAACGTAATGCCCGTGTCCCACTAGAGTAGACATACAGAAACAAAAGACAACGGCAAGCCCCAAACCAGAGTCTTTCGCGATTTGAGAGGCTTCGTAAGAATAAAGGAGGCAATGCTCAAACACGAGCATCATGCACGCGAGGGTGTCTTTGGCAGGCTTGCAATCGCTCGTGCTTACTTCACGAGCACCGAACCATACCGAACGACTACACGCCTGTCAAAGGTAGCATCGCGAGCATGCTGCGTATGGGTTAGAGACTTATCGCTGTCTTTTGTCTCCGCCTGTCGCTCTAGTGGGACACGGGCAGCGCGGTATACGAATCAACCTTGCCGATGTCATCTGCAGAAGTCGCAGAAACGAGAAATAAACAAATACTTACCACAAAAAAAAAGTTGACCAGATCATCATTTCGCTCTTTTTTTTTTTTTTTTTGTTAAAGTGATATTAGGATTATCTTGCGTCTTATTGCGATATGCAGCAAAACGCAGGTGTGCAGGTAGAGAAACCAAGGTAGCAGACGATAGTGTCCTGTCCGCAAACGTCGATTGAAAATGGACCAAGCGTCAGCATCGGGGGTTTGCGAACAGAGGCAAAAGAGTATAACATTAGACCATACTAGATCGATAACAACCAGCGGAAAAAGAGGATAAACAAACTGACTGGCTTGTTTCACCGATAGACGACGCATCTTACTGCCCAATCAAAAATAATTATTGTGTTCTATATCCAGCCGTTTATTACAGTACCTAGGTACTTTTTCTCTTCCTAGGCACCGTGGTTTACCAAAAATGGGTTTACCATCGCTTCGAGAAAACCTGCCCAGGAGCACGGGAGGAAAGAGACCAGGGACCCTATGTTGCGCTTTTCGCAACACAAGGGCCCTATGTTGCGCTTTTTGCAACAAAGCAAAGAAAAAGTGAGCTTTCTTTTCTTCTGCAGAAATTCGTCATCGGCGACTCTCACCAATCAACATCCAATCTGCGTTTGCTGCGTTGTTGACGTTACTTCCTTGTCCCTAGTCGGCGATGGAGTCGAAAAAGCGCAACACAGGGCCCCAGGTCACAGTTCCGAGCGCGATGCAGACGCATTCGAACACTGAGCTGCCTCCAGCCAGCGCGGCCTTTCTCATGCTTACCTTTTATAGTAAACGCCTATAGGGAGTATTCACTGGCGGCCATATCTGTGTGCGTGGTTGCTGAGCGCGTGCTGACGGCGAGCTTCCACAATTCTTTTAGAACGTGCATTCCATACCATCAAGATAGCCGGTCTTAGCGGGCTATTAATGTAAGCTCGTTCTGAGCATGCGCCCTAAACCAACGCCTAAACCACGCCTAAACATTGACCTAAAATATGGCGTCCAGTGAATGCCCCTATAGAGCGACAGCTCTTAAGCCTACGATGTGCTCGTCTCACTCGGTTCCTAGCATTGGCGATAAGGTAAACCAGCAAAGATGCAGCTCCAGCAGCAACAGCGCTCAACCATTCCTGGTATGGCTTCAAAACTACACCTCGAAGAATGTACGCTCAAGGACCCGGCGTCCCCTGGCTACGCTAAATTGATCGTCTGGAGTTATTTTTTGGGACAGCTGACGTAACTACGCCAGAGAAGAAACGCGCGCCGTCCTGTAAAGCGTCTCTGGCTCCACAACATACTCCACCTAGCGTTCTCTTCGTTCGCAGATCTCGCCAGCTAAAACGTCATACAAAGACAAAACACGTAAACTTGAAGAGCACTTTGTCCCTGACCAGTCTGTGAATATTCAAGCGATTCCAGTTCTTCAAACGAGATCAACGTCAGACAGACAAGAGGAGAGATGTGTCAGCACTCCTTCCATAATGTTATCCAAAAAAGAACTGGAGTACTTAGCCTTACAATAATTTTATGGTTTAGCTTCCTAGCTGCAAGCTCACGGAAAAAAAGAAGGAAGAAGAAAAGGGCAATTTTTGTGCAGCAGGGGAACCCTAGCCCACAAAGAAAGACGAAAACAAAAATTGTCAATATAACCAAGAGTTGTCAGTCAGCGCTGTGTAAGTGGCTCTTTCTTTTGTGTGCATGGAAACTTTAGAGTGCTTGTTTTGAGGGTGCGCTGTTTCCTTTTCAATCATGAACAACCAACTCGCCCGAACCTCCGTTTTAACGAGATCAACGTCCAAGAGAAATGGTGGTGACCTTCATTGCATAACTCCGACGCTTGACTGGGCACTTCGAGTATGGCGCAATGATCGTCGACATGCTCTGAGACCACGTCGTTTACGGCTCCTATGAGGACGCGTTACAGCGGCGTCTGCTCGTTGAGACCACTCGAACGCTGAGTAAAACATTGGGCATGGCAAGAGCGGCCGCAGCGGCTGATTTTTTTAAGTGACTTAAATTCGCGCCTTTAGGTCAATCGCTTGCAGCTGCAGCAGACTCCGAAATGAACAGGGTCAGACATTACGCCGTGCCAAGATCGACGCTTCGGACCACAGAACCGCAGCTGTCAAACATTTTGCCTACCGAAATATCGACTCAATAAGCAACGCAGAGAATTGTTTAAGGACACCTCTACAAAGAACATGCTGGCGTTGCAATGAGACACACGACACAAGAGCGTGCCGCTTTGTTGGGGAGGTGTGCCGCTTCTGCAATAAAAGGTACACATCGTCGCGGCTTGCCGCCAAAAGGCGAAAGCCGAACACCGACGTTCGACTGTTCGTAGGAACAGTCTGTAGCCCCTCTAAGAAGATTACGAAGTTTTCTCCATCGAGAGCATGAAGCCGCCTGTTTTATGTGATGTTGCGATCAACGGCTGCAGCGAACAAATAGAAGTTGACTCTGGATCCGCCTTCACGACCACCAACTCGCGCGTGATGCATCAGCTTCACATATCCAAGAGCAGCTTCAACCAGTGCTCCTTATGTCTACGGCCCGATACGCAGCAGACCCTGGAGGTTCTCTGAAAGGTGCAAGCCTACGTGTCGTTTGGGGTCAAAAGCATGACATTGGAACATCTGGTCGTCAAAGGATTCGATGAAAGTGCTTGGGCGTGACTTGTTTCGGTCTTTGGACATCGCCTTGGAGCGAGTCTCTTATGTCCACGCGTCGTCGCGTCAAACGGAGGTAGGTATACTGTTCACAACGTGGTGGACGAGTTGCTCGAGCTTTTTCAGCCAGGACTCGAGAAAAGCGAAGGGCCATCGGTTCGTGTGGATATCGACCCCCCGCTACACCGCTACACGCATGTTTCTCAAGGCACCCGAGTTACTCCGCCCCTGCTGCCCAAGGTAGACGAAGCCATTTATAAACTGGTAGATAATTGAAATTTTGAACCGGTACGCAATTGTACTTGGGCTACTCCAATCGTGCGCATTCTCAAAACGAATGGCAACATTCGCTTGTGCGAAGATTACAAGTATGCAGTATTCTGTGTCATCCGATGGGAAACACACTCATGGTCAATTGCCGATCAGCTGTTTTCACATTTAGATCTGGAACCACCATACCACCAGAAAGTAGTGTACGAAGCTAGAGCAGACCTTCAAACAGTCAACACTCATCGGGTCTCTTTCGAGTTACCGGTCTGCAGTCTGGTGTCGCTAAAGCTGTTGCGATTTTCCAGCGCCACATGGAAGAGCTTCTCGCGGGACGCGATAGTGTCTTAGTATTTCTTGACGACGATTTTGATCGGTGGTGAGAACGACGTGGAACACGAGCCACGTATCCTGAATAGAATCAATGGCGACTGGCTTCGCCTAAACAAGAGCAAGTGTAGTTTCAGAGCGCCTGGAAGTGTCCTTGCTAGGATACAATATTGACAAGCAGAGCATTCACCCGACAGAAGAGGAAGTAAAAGCCGTTGAGATCGGTCTGTACGATGAGAAAAACAGCAGTTACAATCATTCCTAGGACTTCTCAACTTTTACGGCCGTTTTTTTAAGGGCCCAGCTCACGTCTTGGAATTCCTTCATCGGTTGCTGGATTAAGGCGCACCATAGAAATGGGGACAAAGGAAGTAACACCTTATCGGCAAACCAAAGATATATTGCAGTCATCCACCGTGTTGGCCCACTACTACGTCAACCGTCCCTTAATCTTGGCCTGTGTCGCCTCTTCGTATGGCTTAGGGTTCGTCATGATCCACGTGTCACCGGCGTGCGGAGAATTTCCCGTGACATTTGGATCAAGATCAATAAGACTAGTTGAAAGAAACTACTCGGAAACAGATCGTGAGGCGTGGGATGTTGTAGCTGTTGTGAACAAGATTCACCAGTTCCTGTATGAATGACACTTTAAGCTTTCCACGGACCACAAGCCTCTTCTCGGGTTACTAACTAGGGATGTCGCGAACCACCCTACGTCTCGCTGAGAAGGTTTCTGATATTTTCGAAGCGGACAGAGGTTCGCATTCGGAAAATTTCGATATTTTCGTACCGGACCAAGGTTCGACTTAAAAAAATTCGCAACTTTCGATCACAGTACAGTTTCGAAATCGAAAAGTTCGAAGCTTTCACTGTTTCTAAAATTTCGGGTTCGAATATTTCGAGTATTCTTTTACTTGAGGTTCGATTACTTCGGAGATTTCGAATTTTCCTAACTTAAAATTTCGAAATATTCGAAAAATTTGAATTTCTTGGGATCTGAAGTTCGAAAAATTCGAAGATTTCGAAATTCTTTGGATATAAAATTCGAAATATTCGAACGCTTCGAATTTTTATAGACATAAAGTTCGAACAATTCGAAGATTTCGAATTTCTTTCTACATAAAGTTCGAAAAAGTTAGAATGTTTCGATTCTCCTTTAAAACTAATTTTAAAAAAAACTTCGAAGATTTTGAATATTTTTTAAGTCCAAGTTTTCAACGTTCGAAGTCCGGTTTTAATGCTCCTCCACAGTTTCAGTTTGAAATAACTATTTCACGACTCGCTGGTTTTCACGAAATCAGGTTTAGAAAAGTTAGGGTGTGATATTTGGACTCCGCGAAGTTGGTCAGGCAATTAAATTTGACGACGAGTGTCCCGGATGTGCTGGAATATTTGCCAGTGCAGAGTGGCGTGTGACGATAGATCAGTAATTTTGACCACCAGCCCAGGGGGAGGGGGAGGGTGTCTTTAACGTACATTGCGCAGTAGTGATCACACGAACACACTGTTTTACGATACTCACCCAGTTCGAAACGTCCAGGCCAGGGTCGGGCAGGAGATTGAGGCTCAGAAAAACCTTGAAGCGACCTGGCAAACTTTCTCCCCACCCTTGCACGCCGGTAGTAATCCGATCGAACGCCGCCCGATTGACGCTGGCATATAGTAATTTAAGTTTGTAATGTCCTGGAGGTTTATTTTCCGAGACGGAGGAAACGCCCCGCAAAAAGTACAGAAGCCGACACAACCGGAGGTCGAGGAGCGTTCTACCATACAAGTGGCGTCGGAAGAGGGAAAAACGGGGGAGGGAGGTGCTCTAGCCCCCCTTCGCCTCCTTCCAGATATTTCGGACTGTTAAAGAAAACAATACGGGAAAGAGGGCGTGGTCGAGCTTATTTTAATCTGAAATTATTTATGTGTATGTATAACTACTGTCGCTCTTCACTGCATAAAGATCGCGTAGACGCCGTAGGTGGTCATTGTCGGAAACTCGTCGTCAGAAGGCACTACTTGTCAAATGCTTAGAGGTGCCGAAGTTCAAAGCTATGTCTTTTCGACCTCAATAACTGTGCCATTGGTAAAAGAAATAAAAACATAATAATAAATGCGGGGACAAAAAGCTGGAGAAAAAAAGAAACTATAAAGATCCCACCGGAAGTGTTGTATTCTTGCATATTCAGAAGCTCAGAACTTCGAAACAAGTTTCTCCTACTCAAGTGTGTACAGGATAAAAAAAACACTTCCCGAAAACGTAAAGCAAAAAAAAAAAAAATTCATGACGTGTAATTCGATTAATATTAGAAATCTTCCCCCTGACTTAATTTATTCCTCAACGTGAAAAAACAATAAATACATTATTTTGTATTGTGCAGATGGCAATTATATGTACTGTCTGTGGTGTTAATTTAAATGCGATACCTCAAGCAACTTATACGAAAAACAAAATACCAAGTTTAGAGCATAATTGGCCGTAGATAAATGTTTGGACATTTCTTCGAAACTCATCTTGAGTAACAATAATCACATCTTAAGACGACACTTACCTAAGCTATACATATATCATTCTTAAAAAGTTTAACATCTCAACCGTAAATAGCTTCGGCTTTAGCCCGCTTCAATAATGGCACAAACGACAATCGTCAAAAACCCGTCGTCCTCGGTCGCCCCTACGGGAATTTATTTCTTTAAAACTGAGCGTGCCAGAACATTGTAATAAACGGCATTGTCTTTCGGAAGAAACGCAACACCGCATGTAAAAATTCGAGGAAAAAAAAAATTACGAATGTATTTCACTACTTGAATTCAGATGAAACCGTCCGCGAGTCTTTCGAAGTTCGACGAACGTCGAACTTCAACCCTAAAAGTTCGAAGTTCGTCGAACTTTTGATTTTTCAGGATTCCATAGTTCGAAACTTTTCGATTTCTCTTGATAAATAAGTCGAAAGTTCGAAAATCTTCGAATTCCTCGGCGTAGGAAGTTCGAAAGCTTCGAACTTTCTAGTGCAAGAAATTCCGAAGTTCGAAAATCATCTAATATTTTGGTCTACCAAGTTCGAACATTCGACAAGCATCGAATTTTGCAGCGTAAAAATTTCGAAATTTCGAAAGGAATCGAATATTTTTAGCGTAATAAGTTCGACGGTTCGGAAAGCGTCGAACTTCTTAGTTTAACAAGCTCGAAAATTCGACTTCCGTCGAATTTTACGATATAGAAAGTTCGAAAATACGGAAATCTTTCGAACCTTTCGAACCGCTTGAATCGATCATCGAAACTTCGGTTCGAAAAAGTTCGCGGCATCCCTAGTTACAACAGAAAACCGCAAACCGATTCTTCAGGTTTTGTTCAAACGCTTTCTCTGCTGGAACATTATGCTAGCTCAGTACGATTATGAGCTTGTTTACATACCTTGGAAACAGATGGGTAACGCTGACCTTTTTAGCAGTTTGCCTAAGAAGATCCAACACTTGAACGTTCTTCCCCTTCTTGACGCTGTCTTCATTGGGTCAACTCTGAAGGTGCCTATCGACGCGAGGCAGGTGGCAGCGTTGACCAACAAATATCGAGTTCTTTTCCGTGTACAGCACTGGGTTTTGAATGACTGGCCGTCTGAGAAACCTTCAGAGAATTTTATGACTTTCACTTTCGCCATGACGAGCTGTCTGCTACAATGGTTGTATATTGCGGGGCGTCGTGTCATCACACCTTCATCTCTCCAGGAAAATGTTTTGCACCTATTGCACACGATCACCTTGTTGTCGTGAGGATGAAGACTTTTTACAGAGGCTACATCTGGTAAGCGGTCCTTGACCTAGATATAGAACGCCGAGTGCAGTGCTGTGTTCCGTGTCAGGAGTTCCGAAATGCGCCAAAGCACGTATTTGTGCACCGATGAGAATTCACGACAAGATCGTGGTCGAGGCTGCTTGTCGAATTTTCAAATTTCTTTCAATGGCCGTTTTTTGTCATGGTGGACTAACATTTTAAATGCTTAGAAGTCTTGCGAGTAAAGTCCACGTCGTCGTCGATTGTAATAACCGCACTTCGTACTTTGTTTTCTGCTCAAGGACTGCCCGACGTGATAGTCTCGGACAACGCTACCGCTTTAACTTCGAGTGATTTTAAGGAATTCCTCCATCGGAACGGCGTCCGTCATGTCTTGGTGGCGCGCTATCACACATCCAACAATGGCCAAGCCTAACGGATGGTGCCGGAGACAAAAAAATCACTGAAGAAAATCATTTGAGGGGACTACTCCATTCGTTTGGCCAGGTTTTTGTTTAAACAACACATTCTTCCCTAGCACCTCCAGTGGAAAGAGCCTCTCGGAACTCTTGTTTCCTCTTGGAACTCTAGTAGAAACAAATTCGGTCAGGCTTGGATCAGCCATACCCAGATTTAAAGTAGACAATGACCCAATGCCAGGAAACATCTTTTCGTATCGACGATCGTAAAGACGCACACCACTTTACAGAGGTAAACCCCGTACTTGCCATGAACTTCGGCACAAGCGGAAACTGCTGGCTTCAAGGGGAGATTTCGAGCCAGTTGAGACCTGTCTCCTACCAGGTACAGCTTGAAGCCGGACGCGTTTGGTGGCGACATATTGATTATATCCGAAGCAGGAAATGTCAGATGCGAAACCCTCATCCGAGGAGCAGTATCGACTTGTCGGACAATACTGAAGACTTCACGCCCATCTGGCCCTGACGCACACCCTGCTACTAACCAAAGTATCACACCGGCTATCAGCGGCGAGTTGTTTTGGTGGCGCCCTCCAATGGTTCCTTCTCCTGACGTCACTACGTTGCGAGCAACAAGTTCGATGGTGTTTGTGAATAAGCAGAGTGAAAGCTTAAAATCATTGCGCTCTCAAAGCAACACTGCCAACACCGTCAAAATTAAAGCTCTTACATACCTCTTATTTCCGTCGATGAGAAATCCTTTGCTGACGTCAAAGTCAGCATTCGGTCAATCGTGGCAGGCCGACCACAGTGACGCTTTCGATCGCGCACGTCGCCAATAGAACAAGGAGCCGAGCCAAATGCCACGTCGAGTACGGAACTGGTTCACCAGGACGCACCGCGAGCTTTCAGATTCTGGTCTTTACGTGCCCCCGTCAGTACGTCTGCAACGTGAACATCGTCGTCCTCGGTACTTGCAGGACTACGTTTAGGGGAAGGTGTGTAGTGTATCGACCCCGACGCTACGCTGGCGCGAGCGCATGAGCAGGTGAGGCACGAGACCTGGCCAGGGTTCCGCGCGCCATGCAAGCTCATTCGAACGCCGAGCCGTATCCAGCCAGAGCGGCCTTTCTCATGCTTACCTTTTTTAGTAAAAGACCATGGAGCGATAGCGCTTAAGCCTACGACGTGTTCGTTTCACTCGGTACCTCAACCGTGCCCAAAGCCCCGGAGTAATGTCGCATTTTTGCATTGTGACGACGGACAGTTGAGTCTCGCTCTACACTAAGAACGAAGATGGTTGGCGCCCACAAAACAGTCTGCGAATAGCGTTGGCTATAATCAAAGGTATCAATCCTTGAAAGTGCTTGCCTTAGCCCAGTTGCTCCGGGAACGGAAAGCGGTCTACGAAGCCACGAGAGCTCACGCCGGAATTGCCGACCTCTCCCTTGTAGGAATATTTCTCACTTTTCAAAGTCTTGCAATCAGTAGCGGTATCATAGCTTACTCGTTCACCGCGACACTGACAAGGAGCTTCTTTTGTCACCACGTAGTTTCAAGGGATGAAAGGGGATGACGTTTTCTGTCTCTGCTTCGCAAAGGCGATCACGAAGTTTTGAGATCGCATTCTTGGCGTTGTCAAACATCCAATCAACAGAAATTGGTTATCGATCCTTGCGTTCCCTCTGCTGACGATAATTACATGCGGCTTATAAAATGGACACGAGCGCCGCATGAGCATCTGACTTTGACTTGTGACAATTATTGTTCCGACATGCACTCGAACAGTGGCTCCTAGCCAATGTCTTCGAAGACGGGAATAGCCGAACCATAACAATATATGGAACTCAGAACGTGCTTCATGTTTTGCCAACCCTAGCGCGTGGCTGTGATAAACCTTGGCGGCATATGATCGGCTCCATATATATACCTTTTTTAAAATCTATGTGATATATAAACACTTTAAATACGCGCCAGAAAGAGCCGCCATTGTCGACCTTCACTTGTCTTACCGAGATGCTGAACCACTGAAGCGGGCGTTGACGAGCTTCCACAAAGACCTATGCTGGCGAGAAGGACGCAGTAGCACCTAAAGTGACAATAACCTGCCCTGCTGTGGCAATGATGAAGTGAGGCGAACGGAATAAAAGGAAACCAAAATTGAATGTCGCGTTATGGCGGCGCCCATGCACAGCTGCTCCGAAAGCGTCTATACTCTCTTTCATACTTAGTGTACAACGCTGTCGAAACTGCTGGCGCGAGCATGAAGCGATCTCGTTGATCATTTGCACGCGTTCTCGCGCAAACCGAACCTTAGTTAAAGCCACGTTCTTGAGCCAGTAGCTTTGAGAGTGTTGTATATTAAGCATTAGAGCCCTTTGGCAAATAAATTTCGGTTTCAATTTGACGAACTTCATTTCACGAGATACAGTCCCGACCAAATACACTGCTTGAATTTTGGAATTTGTGACTCACCAAATATTTATAGCACTGTAGGTGTTGCGTTAGCGCACTTTGAGTTATTTATTTTTTTCTGGGGGGAGGGGGGGGGAGAAGGGGCTCCTTACCTGCCAGAGACTGTGCGCAAGTAAACACAAGAGTGCGACAGCATATGAAAAAAGAAAGGTGTAATGGGCCGGTAACCTTGTTTCAGTATATTCTCAATGTCCTAGGCTTCTTATATGACCTGTGAGCCGGGGGGCTCATACTGCACTCTGGGGTAGTATCCAGGCTGCCTAAAAGTAATGGGACGCGAACAGCCTTTTTTTTTTTTTTTTACTTCTCGCTACGCGTGGCTCTTCCGAAGATGAATACAAGTGACCGACGACTTTGTTTTCATGCAGTGCTGACACGCACTACTTCGTCAACGGGGCAATTGGAAACCGAAACAATACGACTCCCCTCCATGACCAAATACGTATCATAATGCAAACTTGTGCTGTGCAGCGTACAGGGATTTTTGGAAGTAGTTCATATGTGGCCGCTTGTTCTGGCTCCGAGTTGAGGGGTGAACGCTGCTCGTTTTTCACGTATTTTCTGCGACTGACTTACAGTTTTGCCACGTTTAATAGGTTATGAAGATGAAGGAATAATTCCAACAGGTATTTCTTGAAAAACAAAATTTCTACATCACCCCTTTAACGGTAGAATCAATTATTTACCAGCAGAATCTTACGAACGGCAGATCTACGATTGGTTTTACCCAAGCTTAGATAGAATCAGAGCGTATGAGCAATATTTTGACTTGTTAAGCGCTAACTTTGTTTGATAGCTTGTTACGTGGACGCTACTTTCAAATATATTTTCTTTCGCGCATTGTGTTTTTATGTGATCCAAAGGAATATCGTGGAGCTTCAGCCGCTGTCCGATCGCAAAAGAGTGGTCATATATGGTTTCTTAGCACCTTCACCTTCCCATTTTTGTTCTGAACGAGCATCGCTTCGGCGTGCGGTCATATATTACTATTCCGTTGTACCCCATGTCCCAGCAGTAGCAGCGTACTGAAGTGTCTGAACGTCTCATCTACAGCGTGTAAGAATGTCGCGAATACACTGGCTCAATTAACTTGCGCTGTATAAACATCTAAAGTCATGTTTTTATTCGCTTTAGTTAATATGTCTTTAAAAAAACACATTTCAATACTCCTTATCTTGTGTGCAAAACGAATAGCAATAGTGTGAATTGATCCTTATTTTATTTCTGGGTGAGCTCGAGAGAATCAGTTGAGGGCGGTTAGGCAAATGTAGGAACCCAGGTAAGAGGATGTATTTCTTCACTTATGTGACGGTGTCATTCAAAGCCAACACTTCTCCAAATTTCAGAAAACGTATTTTTAACCAATGTCGACAACCTCGTAGGTTTCAAGTTTTACGGAGCCAAAAACGCTTGCAGAGGATCGTGCTCTTTACAAATATGATGTCAGGAACGGGCTACAAAGAACACGTCGTAGCCGATTTTCAAGCGGCGAATCTTTTGCGCGTTCTATGTGATCATACGAATTCCGCGTGGTAGCAAACGTTATTAGCGCAGATTGATTTCGGTGGCATCCTTCTGTGTTTTCCATCCTGGAAGTCACGACCAGGATTTGCCTCGCCTGACGTCACGCGTATTGATCCTGGCTACTTATCATCAGTTGCCTTGTACAACTTTGATTATGTGTGTCAAAAGCGTTGTGGAAGCTTGGAGCCGAAATTAACACCGTCTAAGTTTACTGTCAGATATTGTTCTTGTTCTTGTTTTCATCAATTAATCCACAATAAATTTAACTTAAGACTTCATAGTAAGCGTTTTGCCAATCGTGGAATACCAACCACAGTGCAGGTTTTGGTAGCGCATGTTACCAAGAGTCATTGAGCAGACGAGAGCGGAATGGAATCTCTTGCTGATGCCCGAATTTCAGCACGCGCTTGTTGCAATCTGCAGAGCTTTGACAGCGCGTGCACATCTCACGAAACGCCGATTCAATAGGAAGACGGCGGAAATGCGCAAGCTTCGTATTGCAGATTGGGGCACCCAACACGTCGGGTGCCCTAATCAGCTTGGACGTCGCACCGCGCAAGCGCGCAGACCTTCTGCGCAAGCGCGAGTGTGACGCCTCCAGGTGCTTGGGGCACCCGAAGTGCTGGGACGCCTCTTCCAAAACTGCACAATATGGAATGCATGAAGCATGTGCTCTGTGTGTGAGCATTAAAAGTCATCCATGCCGTTCTAATCCTGTCGGTGATACCTATTCAAGCTCAGTATGAGATCAGTATATAATCTGTCATTTGAAATATGCCAAGCACGACAATCTTGATGGTGTGAAATGCTGGCTGCCAACACGCCGTGGCAGCTCTCGGTCAACACAAGGCCAGCACACGCTCAGCGCCACCGAAAAAAAAGCAGTAACTGTGATTATTTTTTATAATTCAGACTGTCTTTCCGGCACAAAGCAAGAAGCCAGCAAACTACTGCCTATTACGACGTTTTTTGCTATAAAAATACTTTACCCAAAATAATACTAGCCGAGAAACTGAAAATTCAAAATCACCTCAAATTCATTGGCATTCAGTAACCTTATTGGCCACTGGTAAAAACCCTTGTTCTGAAGAAAAGACAGGTATATACAAATACCATCATATCACATGTAGAGGGGAAGACGCCTGAGCTTGCGTTTTGGCTGGTCTGCCGGACGCACAAACCTGATGTTGGTCGAGGCGCACCAACGGCGTTCTCAACTCGACGGCGCATGAAATACCGAAAAGCAACGCGCTACAGTTGAGTCTCTCCATTTCTGCACAAGCAGCGACATCAAGGTATTATACTCCGCCTGTGAATTGGTACAATATAAGCACAATGCCATCAAAAGAGAGTATGAAATTTCTGGTTTACGAAGCCTAGAAACGTGCTTAAAAGGCAAAAAGAAAAAAGCGAAAACTCGCAATCTAACACACATTCAAAGATTTCCTGCACACCACGTATTAAACAGCGTCCTTTGATCTATTCTTCAGTTCAAAACCTCAACCAGGAAACAGAGCAACCGACACCAGGTCTTTCTCAGTGCCTAAACGTGCTTCTATGCGCTACCTAACATATCAAAAAGATCTCTGATGACAATAGTGTTTCAACAAACTTCAGTGTTCCCCAACACTTGATCACAGAACCACTATTAATAAGGCGAAAATAAGAAACTACCCTGACTCATCCTCAGAACTACTGTACTAGAATAAGGGGGACAGTTTGGACCCGCGCGGCTCGGCAATGTGAGGTTGTGTCGCTCCATGTGCAGGCAACGATCCCGGCGCAGGAGTCGTTACGAAAGTAGAAAGTCTCTGCAGCCCGCATGTGCCGCCGCACGTGCGCTTGACCCTACTATACTCTGTTCGCCCTTAAGCCGAGTGCAGCCAAAACTGCTAACGCAAGCTAGACCAGGATCGTGGCTTTGAGACGTCCATTTCTAGCGTGAGCGCTTGTTCAGTGGAAGAACGCTCTAAGCAGCGACCTCGAGCCCTAGTGCTTATGATATTGGCTGCAGGCTCAGCTTAAGGGTGAACGGAGTAGAGTGATGCGCCGGTATAGAGACCTATCGCGATGGGTGAACGGAGTAGAGTGATGCACCGGTATACAGACCACACCCATTGCTCGTGCCGCTCCGCACCCAACACTACCCCGTGCACACTATACATTGTAACAACCATAATCGTGTAAAAAGTCTGTAAGAAGGGTGTAAGTTAGGGAAAGACACTTTTTACACCCTTTCTTCACAATTTTTGAATATCGGCGGGTGCAAGAAGGGTGTACTGAATATTCACACCCCTTACACCCCCTTTGTACGCCCCACTTGTAGCGATGGTGTCTGAAATCGTGTAAAAAGAATGTATGGGCGAATTTCACGCCCTACATTCACACGGCGTGAAAGGGGCGTAATGGTGATGCGCTCGAATACACCCATGATTTGATAGCTATCCATGGTTATTGCTTTGGGGAAAATGCGGCTGATAAATGCTGCTAATATACGGCGGTACAAACATCCAGTATAATTAATCACCACACGAGGTCGCGTATGATGAGGAAGTGCTACAAAATAGTTTTTGCAACTCCGGTAGAACTCTCCGTCCGACACGAGCTGAAAAGCACCTGTCGCGCGTGCATCAGTTTTATCAGTTCAACTTCGATTTAAAAAAATAGTCTCCGCTTGCAAAAGATGATCGAAGACGTAGAAATATAAAGCCTAGGCAGCACACAGTATTGCGCTGACATTGGCCTGAAATCGGAAAGATTGTGCCGATACAATTTTGGTACAGCCAATATCTGTGAAGAATGAAACGAGTCGCGCAGTCACCATTCGGGCACATAATGTCACGGCTCGCACGCTGTGATGTAACAGGAGGACATCCGACTCCAGCGAATCTGAAGAAATATTTGATGCATCTTCGGGATCAAAGATATTGTAACATGAAGGACAAACGCTAAACACAAGCTCTGAAATTGTGCTAAGACAATGGATGATCCTAGCAAATATTGACTTGCCTGTTTTTTAACCTTGCAGTATCAGAAGCTGAAAGCGCGGCTTCACAACGTTAGAAGAAGGTAGAGCAGGTGTAGAGAGGTTATGTAAAATAATGCCAGGCTGGGCAGGCAATCGGGCATAAAAAACAGGAACAGGAGACATATTGAGATAACTGCTATCTGCTGTTATAAATCGAATTACCGGAGAGTGTAACGGCAGTCTGCTGAGAAGTATACAAGCCAAGCTTCTAACAGGGTTGTTTAAAGTGAACTTTGTAGCCATTGACATTATAACAGATGTTAATTTATATGTCCATGTTTTCAAAACGCAAGCGCTGTGATAAGTACTATTAAGAAAATTGCATTTTTGTGTAGGATGTATGCACAAAATTATGGAGTACTTAGTTTTTTCATTATCTTACAATATCACCGAAAGTACTAGGTTCCTTCAATGAAGCCGCCGAGGTATGAATACAATCCACAGCGAAGTAGAGCATAACCTCCAACACCACAACCAAGAGCCATAGGAAAATATTTCTGCCAAAGAGAACGAAGCTCGTTGTCAAATGGCATCTTGAACACAGAGAATCGGGCCTTTCAAACCCCTCCAAGTATCAACTCGTCATCAGCCACGTAACATATAAATTTATCACATAACTCTTCGGTGAATATTAATCGACGCTTCCCATGTCTTCTCCTCACTGCTTCTTCTGGCACTAGAAGACAGCAGCTTAGACTCAGAGTTTAGAGGATTGATACCAATCCTGTGGAGGGCACACAATAAAAAACAACGCCACCGATTGGCATAGCCCAACCTATAGAGACTCAGTCATTTTTACAAGATCAATGAATCTAGAGGATGACGATTGGGTTGACTTCAATAAAGCAGGTAGTGCTCCCAACAGGTGAGATGATGTAATCATGCCTGCCCGTGGGCAAGATGTCAGTGGCTAAAGTGAACCCCACATTTCCCACAGACAATGACAAAACCCTGTTCGACCTATCTTCAGGATATTGTTCAGCTTAACCGAGGGCAAACGCCAAGATGCCAAACAATGGAAAAGTACCTAACATCTTCAAGATATTTTAACTTCACACATTAGAACTACCCATCAGGGCCATCACCAAGGACTGTGCAACAGCCAAAAGCTCATAGAAATGAAATGAAATGAAATGAAATCTTTATTTCCAGAAATTTAGTCTGGCGGGCTTCCAGACAAAAAGCTACCATATGGTAGCTTTTTGTCTGGAAATAAATAAAACTTGACGGGGTCTGGGGCCCTAAAGCAAAACAAGCATAGCAATCTGGCTGAAAAGTGTTATACATTAGAAAGACACGTTATACAGCATATAGGGTTTCTCTTACAAAATAGGCACGTACTTAAGTAACAATAAACAGAGTAAACAAGTGAGAGCGCAGGAACGTTCGGCAGCAAGCATATTTTGCAAAAGCGAGAAAAAGAAAAATGTCATACAGAGACATCCGCGTTAGATAAAACACTGATACAATTCAGCTCTAGTCAGAGAGTATATATCTATGTTTTCTAGATGGTACCTGTTCAGTAGAGAAGGTAACATATGGCGAAGGGATTGTAAAGCATGATTCGTGCGGAAATGAGAAACGTACCATATCTCAGAGCAGCGCATACTGATCGAGATTTCCTTTTTATTCAAGTCCGAGGTGCGCCAAAGAAATTCAATGAATTCATTTGTTCCGAAAAGGAAAGGATACAAAAGACGATAAACGTGCATATTTGTAATGGAAATAGCCTTGAATTTTTCGAACAGCGGTTTAGTGTGATATAGGTAGTGTACATCCGCGATGATGCGTAGTATCATTTTTTGAAGTAACAATATTCTGTTCAAATTCGAAGTTGTTGTTGTGCCCCACACGAGGTGACAATAATTTATATGAGACCGGAAAAGGGCATGATAAATCATGGGTTTAATGCTAACAGGCAATATTGAGCGGAATCTTCTAATAACGCCAGAGGAATGGCGGCGCTTCGAGCTCGGCACAATTTGTCACAGCTCACGAAATTGCAAAGTGCACCCGTACAGGCCAGCCGTGCCGTCCTGTGAAAATGCCATTAAATATCCGATGAAATAATGAAGACCACATTTTCAGAGAAATAAAGGCTGTGATACTGCCAGCAGGCATGCAACCAGACCAGGGGGGGGGGGGGGGGGGGCAAGGGGCTCGGGAGCCCCCAAATTTTTAGTCTTGCTAGGACCTTCTTCCCCACCCCCAACCTATGGCATTTTGTCACAGGCGGGTCCCCCGGAACAAAATGCTCGTTCAGTGAAAGTACTAATCAAAAATGCCCCATGGCTGTGGTCCAATTATCTTGCAAGAAGTTGACAGTGCCTTTGTTCCGCCTCCGCACAATTCATCCCACCAAGACTGACCTATTATTTATTGTGATCCTCGGAGTACTGGCCAGCCATGTGGCATAGAGAACGAGCAATAATTGCTTCAAGGCGGTCATTCTTGTTGTCTGTTACTGTTACAACAACAGCAGCCGAACGTCGCCCTCTGAAAAACAACCGTCCTCTGCCTACAGCTTGTCACGGATCATATAACGTTTTTTCCTGCTCCGGTTTATGTCTTAACAAAACAAATAAATAAGGTTTTTAAATTCATATTAAGAAAACATATATCAATGCTGCTCCAGCACTAGACACGAGTTCCTCGGATGGCGGAGTTGCAGCTGCCAAGCCGTCGGGAACATTCACGCTGTTTAAAACAAGCCTAACTGAAGTGTGATACTCAAAATACATTATATTGCAACAACAGTCTTTTTGGAGAAATGAAATGGAAGGCAGCTGTTTATACTATGCTAGAAGTAATTGAAGGTGGCAGTGCCTAAAAAAAACAACCTTCTATATTTCCCTTCATATGAGTCACATTTGTGTACTGTATGGGACTAGTGGTGAGTCTAGGCTCATCAAAACTGCTGCAGTGCTGCTGCCATCTTGGAGTCACAGGACAGAACAGTTCCAGAAAAACAAATAGGCAGTGCCGCTCGCATACGGCCGTACGCTGCGAAGCGGGCAGCAAGCTTGAAGGCAGAGGCGGATCCAGAACTCCGTTTTTTTTTGTTGCTTTTTTTTGTTTTTTGTGGGGGGGGGGGGATTTGTAAAGATACTATTCTCCCATTCGTTCTTGTGCACAAGATCATAGAGGGGGAGGGAGGGTGTCGACTTTGTTTGGAGGGGGAAGGGGGCGGCCGCCTCTGTCGCCCCCCCCCCCTTATGATCCGCCTCTGCTTGAAGGCCGAAGCCTGCATATCACGACGGCATACACACCACGCAAGTTGCGAGATCGCTAAAATATATCCTTGCACTCACTCGTTGGTATTCTCACTCATGCCTGTTTCCCCACAGTGCCCTATGTTAAGGTGGGAGAGCTCCAGCACCCCCGGGTTGAGGCAGAGCGCCTCGAAGTTGGGGTTGCTGGTAACTTAGTCCTGCTGCTTTCGTGCAGCGGCCGGGTACTACCGGCAGCAGACACACTCGACGGCAGTTGCCATTGGAGCGCAGCAACCACAATCATTGGTACCTTCAAAGGGAACAAACACCAATTACACATGCGAGCGGGAAAGGAAGAGCATAGCACCTACCAGTTCGTGTTGCCCGGCCCCTGGGTTCCGTCGACGTCGGGCGTGTCTTCACGAGCCGGAGTTTCCAGAGGCGTAGTCGCGTCTACACAGCACGGCTGGCTGTGGTCGTCGGTGTCGATGTTCGGCGACCAACCCCCGTTCTAATTACAATGCAATTAAATGCAAAGGTGCAAGCGAGCTGGACAAGAAATTATTGTCCAGCTCGCTTGCACCTTTGCATTTAATTGCATTGTAATTATAACCTTAAATTGTAAGCTTCACCCTTGTTGGTGTTAGACTGGTGGCAGCTGATAAAACCCGTTCGCTCTACTGACGTCTAACCCCTGGTTAGCTCAGTTGGTAGAGCGCTCCACCTGTAATGGAGAGGTCCCGGGTTCGATAACCGGACCAGGCGGATTTTTTCGGTCGCGCACCAGTCACCTAGCTGTGTTTGGAGATTTGTGTTTGTCCTTTGTACCTCTTGTCCCCCTCTCCAGGGTTTATTTTCGTCAACCCCCGTTGTCGACCTTTCGCCGGTTTCGATGGGAGTCGCGTCGTATGACAGGGCTCCTATATCGACTGCCCGCCGAAGTATTTCTAGCTCGAGCTCTTTCAGTTCAGGAAGCTCCATCGATTTAAGGAGGCGTTGAGCGAAGCTACGGATCCTACCTCCCACCGTGCTACGCAGTCCCAACTTGGTCTGCGGAGTCCGAGCGTACAGATGGCACCAACTCGACAATCAAAAATGACTACGCCGCATGCTGGGGTCGGGACCGCACAGCGTTCGCTTCTCTAGGAGAGGCGGCTTGCGATTGGCCGACGAGTGCCCATCATCACCGTGCTAACACCACTGCAGGGGTATGCCCCGCTTTTCCTGAGCGGAAAAGCCGCTTAGAAAGGGGTCTGTTCCGACCTTTCATCACGTTTTTTTATAAAAAAAACAAACACCGTCACGTGATTGTAATTTTTTATTATTATTAGTATTTCAGGGCTCGGACAATCATTCATGATCATGATCAAACGATCGAAAAATCCTCGTTAGTGCCTTTTTAAAATCTACGTAAAATAAGTGCATGAAAAAGCATTCCATATTCGGCGTAAAAGCGTACCGCAAACAGCTGAAGGGCAAACGACCAGGCCCAGCGCAATCTGCTGCACTGTGTCCTGAAACACAGAAAACGCTATGAAATATTGTAATTATAGTGTAACATCCCGGAAATGTGCAGTTAAAGCTAATTATAATAAAAACAGAACCAGGCCAGGTTGGGACGTAGAAGAAACCTACGCAGTTCAAGAACCCAAGATACTGCGGTATTACATGGCTCTCATTCGGCAGAACTATGATCGCATGAATTTGGAAGTGGCCACTGAATTTGCTGCAGTCCATAATTTAAGGTACTTAAAAAATCCTTTACAGATCAAAATCTGGTATATCGTTCATGCTAAAAATGGTACGATGGGGAGCATATTTGTTTAATTGTTTGTCAAATTGAGATCTTCTTAGATTGACATTTTACCATAGCGTGCAGCATTATGAGCTACACAAGAAACGGTCAGGCCCGAGAGGCACTAGTGGCTTACCTAGGGGTGATGGTGCCCATGGAAAGTTGATTTTTGCGCCCCTGATGGTGATAATGATGATGATTATGCTTTTTATTATAATGATGATGATGATGGTAATGATGTTGGTAGTGGTGGTGCTGGTGGTGGTGTTTGTGGTTGTGTTTGTTGTGGTTGCGGTGGTCGTGGCTTCGTGTCAAATTCCGCGTGTCCACGAAGCGGACTTGTTGTGTTCGTCTCAGAACATTCATTCTATACCATCGTACTGAACACATACGGAAGGAAGATACTAAGCAAGATAAGCTCCAGTCAAAGCATCTCCTAATACTGGCCTGGGTCTTATATATTTTGCAGCAAAATAAAGTTTACTTTTAGGTACTGAATTGCTTATCAGTAACTTTGAAGCACACAAAAAATAAAGTGAGCGTGTTAAGAAATAATAAATGGCGAAGACTTTAAAAAAAGGTATGGACATATTATCAGCCTAAACGTTTTGTTCAAGATTCTGACATTTTATTCGCTATCTTTGATTAGTCACAGAACAAGTATGAAACAAGTGAAACATCATGGCACAGCATAAAAACTACAACAATACTTGTCTTGCTTTCGATGAAGTAAATTGGTTGAAACGTCATCAAAATTAATTTACTCAATTTGATCTCTGCAAAGCAAGATAATCAAGTCTGCTCTGGATCACGAAACCAAGGTTTACAAGGGCGAAACGCTGGGGTATAGACTTATATTCTTCACCGGAACGCTAAGACTTCGTTATAGCTTTTGGGTCTCTTAGGTTATTAGGGAATTGTAGTAGACCGTTTTCTCCTCCGCTACGGTATCCGTGAAGAAAACGCCGCAGCTGCGCGTGCGCGCCGCCAGCCTTATCTTTATAGTCCCGGATCTGGTGGCGGATTACGGAGCGCTATCCGGGTGCTTAGCGGGCTGCGGAAACGGTCTACTACAATTTCCCATTCTCACAGTCCCCCTCCACGCAGATGTCCGCTACAAGACAGTCGCTTTCCACTCAGACGCTTGAATACACAGTTTCTGCTCTGGGAACCAGCATGGAAGCATACGCTTTTGACTGTTGCCGTATTGCACCTTCGTTTGGACAGTTCTTTTGCAACGCAGTATCCTGGCATAAAGATTAAGCTTTTTCACACCCGGAGATTGCCACACGGTATGTCAGACGGCTGCTGCATCGCCTCCTTCACTGCCGATCCGAAGAAGAACGAACTGAGGGGAAAACATGACGTCACAAAGCAAGCTTCTGAAAAAGCTCACCAGGTGCACCTTACAATATAAATTTTCGTGTGCAATAAGGTTTAGACGGCAATTACGCTTCAATAAACAATATTTGTAAATAAGTGAGGTGATATAGGTGCTATGACAACCAATAGATAGAATCCAGATTTTCGGTTCAGTATCCCTTTAAGGTATTGTAGTGCAGAACATATTTTTATGCTTGTTTAACTTGTTATTTATTTGTAACTGAAACCCCGTACAGGATCAGTTGTTTTTATTTTCATGACTGCATACAATGCGCGTCATCATAGCACATGAAAAGTTACACTGGTTGGAAGATATCCAAAAAGTTATTGATACCATAAATATATCATGCACAATATTAAAGGTGATATAAGTTGAACGCAGTGTTCTTATTCATCTCGACTAAATATTGCCCAAATAAGAAACGGCCAAAATCATTTGATATCTGCGGGTTCAAAGATTTTTTTTCTGGCGGTGACAGAGCCACGTTTAAACCTCGCCGATCTCGGTGCCAAAGCCGACGTCTGAATCATCGCCGTCATCTCTACCCACTGCGGCGACGACTTGTGCCTCATTTACGTTCGAAAACATTTCAGATCTTCCGGCCGCTTCTGCTTCAATCATATTGGCTTCCCTTCCAATACGTCGTTGATTTCTTTTATCGATTCCAGCCACGTCGTTAATGGCAATGACGACAACTGCAATAGAAAAAGAAACATTAAAAAGGCACGCCATTGTTGCAGTATACTTCAGACTTAGCTAGCAACAGCAGCAAAACAGACGAGGACTACTATCCAAAGAGTATTCCACTTATTTTTCGTAAGTTTCTTTCACGGAGGCATGTCTGGTTATGTGGAGTATGCACTCCACATAACCATGCACTCCACATAACCACATAAACAAAACTAACTCCACATAACTCCACATAAACAAAACTAACTTGGTTGTAACTAAAAATAACAGGCCGCACAATACTGATTCAATAGCTTCTTTGTCGCTTTGTAATTGACATAGACATATACTATTTTTATTTTTTCCTTACTCCTTCAGATAGATAGTTAAGGTAATCTGAAGGATCACGATGGCATTGTCATACCGGTCGGAAAAAATTCAATGTGGCGCCATAGATTCCAGCACATGAACTGGATCCAAATATTTTTACAGCACTGGAGGCCCTTGCATAATCACCTACTCCATGAACATTCCTAGTGGGAATCACGATCCATCGATGCGAGTACAGATATTGTTAGCCCTAATATTATCTGGAGCAAATCAAATTTTTTCTTAATTGGTAAACCTAACCACGTGAATTGTAGGAAGAAGAGGACGAGTTAATTTCGGTGCTTTCCGCTGCGAGGATCGTGCAAGAAGCTTGAGCTCAGGGTAGGCGGCTTTCGGACCCTTTTTTTACTCTTAATCTCTTTTATCATTAAATTTACTCTTGTTTATTTCCTTTCATTATAATAAATACTGAAAGCATGCACAACGAACCAGGTCACTTTGCCACTTGATCGGCTGTGAGAGTTGGAAATGAACTCTGCTTTTATTTATTCCATTTATTCTCCAACTGCTAAAACTTAGAAAAAGCATTCTTAATATTTTGAACGTCATATACTCATTCACTGCAATATATACCGAATGTGAGACAATTGTTTCATGCCCTGTTTGAGCAGGGGCGTCGTTCTTGAATGAGCAGTACCTGCCGTGGTTATAATTTTTCTTTTTATATTTTTCTTTACTAATCTCGAGTACCTGGGCAATGAGGAAATAGTAGAGTGACTTCAAACTTCCATTCATATATGTGGCAGTTCTAAGCGCATCTTTTATTATTCTCGTACAACTGAAACAAAACTATTATTGAGGTATTTTTAATGGAAATTTGGTTACGTGGAAAACTTCCATTTAACCCAATAAAGCACGGGCAGTAGCACTGCACAAAAACAACTATAAAAATAAGATGCACGTCAGGGCGGGTCCTAACCACAAGGTACTCAGTGTGCCACTTTTAGATTAATGTTTAGGCTTACCAAATAGAATTGCCAAGAATTTTCCGGTGGTGTACATCCTCGATTCCCGAATTGCTTCTTGTAATTTACGAACTATAAGCTGAAATAAAGAAGGTCAGTCATTGTGTAAATGTTTAGACATCAGCTGATGTTTGGATTGATCACTTAATATAAAACAGTGGCTACACGTTCTAAAAAAACCTTATCTTGCGAAGTCAATTTAGAACCTTGCTCTTAGCTGCTAACGTAACGTAGCTTACACCTTACTAAGAAAGACAAATTCTGTGCGAGGAATGTATTGTTTTACTTATAAATTTATAATCTCACCTAAGGAGAGTGAGCTTGGACTATCTCTTCTAACGGAACTTTTACACTGCAAAACTGTTTGCATATTGCTGGAGACAACTGAAAACGGTTCCGAGAAATCTTCCTTGAAATCTAACGCTTGCAAACTTGGCGGACGCGTACGTGAGCTTTTGACAAACTCTAAAGCGTATCAGCGGATGTGAAGCTCCTATGCTAGTCAATATTGTAGAAAGAAAAATAATGTGCTCCTTGATTTTTTTCGGAGTTCAGGCCGCAAACTCCTTCAGAGAGGAAGACAGAATTAAGGGATTAAGGTATTCCGGTCTTTCCCTCTCATCGACCATGAGCGCACGCGCCCGCCAACCGCTCGACAGTGCGGCTGTTAAGCTCCTCGCGTGTCATATTTCCTTTTACTACACGCAGGCAACGCGTCACTTCCCCTTTTTTTTGTCATGTTAGAGTTTAATTTTACTAGAGTGACCAACAGCAGCAACCGACAGCGACCAACGCGAACGAGCAACAAACGACACCTACAGGCTACCTGTTTGTCGGAGTTCCCCGTCCCACCTAAATGACCTGACGCCAAAAATACCAGACGCGGCAACTGTTCTGCCGGTGGGACTCAAGTTGACAACAAAATACTGCGAAATACACCGACAAAGTTCTCTCGTTTTGCTACAAAGATCAAATGCCTGCCGACAAAGACGGTGAAAGTAAGGTACTGTTTTGGCACGCAGTGCGTGCCAAAAACGTGCAGCTCGTGTACTACGCAGTGGCATGTGTTCTTCCAGAACACCTTTGGTTGAATGCATATATTGTAACTGTGTTGTGTGTATGTTAATACAGCCGGAAGTTAGTCATCCTCAATCGGCGTCTGGTGTCTCAGCTGTAGATGCGTAATTTAGCCAGTGAAGTACAAGGTCCTAGAATGGGGTCTTTAACGTGCTTTACGCAGTAATGGTACACGACCGCACGCCGGTCTGACGCTCATCCAGATCGAAACGTGCAAAAGGGGGGGGGGCGATTGAGCACAGGATTCCTGGGTTCTGCAGCGGCGAGCTCTTTTTCTCCACGTGCTCCGAGCTGGTGTGCGCTATACTTCGTTTCAGCCTCGGTACAGACGCAGCCGATGCTACAAGCGCGAGCATGTGGCCCAGAACAGTGCTTCCACTGCACGAGCGCGCGTGCTAGCAAGGATGCTGAAAGCCGGAGCTCGCGCTTGTAGCTTTGGCTGCGTCTGGACCGAAGCTGAAACGAAGTATAGCCAGTCGCTTACCGATCCACCGGCTCCATTCCGCATTGTTGCACAAATGGTAGAAAAACCCCAAAGAGCCTGAGGCTATGCTTCGTTTCACTTTATCTGCGAGCGAAGCCAGCTAAAGCGCGAGACCAGCGCTTTTTGCGTTTCTGCCCAGCTCGCGCGCTTGAGCAAAGCCTGAAGGCATGGAGCTTTCGTAGCTCAGTGCTTCCAGCTTTGCCTTCGCTCGCACATAAGGTGAAACGAAGTATAGCACGCTCGGTATACCCCGAATATGCTTTTTAATGCGAAAGCATTGACTGTCACATGGAGTGAGCTGACGTCATCACTCTGAAGCGCGAAAACGGCATATAGTTTCCTTCGGTTTCATTGGCTGGCGCGCGTCGGCGGGGCTCCCATTGGCCGCTGCGCTAGTCACTTTCCACGACGGCTCACCCCCCGGCGCTGCGTGTCCATCAGCGCGGAGCGTCCAAGGTCACCAGGGAGTACACGCGCCGTCCGGTGACGAAAAATACACAGCAGACGAAAAAGGGAGCGGACGAGCGGCTTGCATGCTTTCGCATTCACAACTCATAACGAATGCGTAGGTGTACCTCGATCTCTTTTCGGTGGGTTCATGATTCTAAATATTTATATCCTTTGATTCACTTCAATAAGAGCGGTTAGCCATTTCTGTCCTGTGTATTGTTCTAAACTAGATAGGTTTTAAAGAAACACTTTCTGTCAATACTTATCATCGTTTTTACATCTGACATGACCAACATGAACAGTGATGCCAATATAAACCCCAAGAGTTCTTTGTGTTAATGCCTTTGTTCAGTATGAGCGCCCCTGACCGCACCGTGCTCCCGACTAACTATGAGCTAGAATGCCTCTTGGTACAGACGGTAGAGGATAGGAGATTTTTCGTGGGAAGTAAAGCACCATGTATCACAAAAAGCACACCAAGACAAGGCCTTCCTCGAGATAGCTGCGGCCCTTGGCTTCGACGACTACGATAAGTACCCGGAGGTACTTAACGTATCGGCGGTACTTACTGTACTGCTGGTATGGCGCCTATCGCGACACGGCGCCATAGCAGTGGCAAGGCGGAGGACGGCAAGCGAGCTCAAATGGCGGTAGCAGACGGATGCAAAAAAAGTAAACAACGCAGAGTACGAGTGGGCGCACGCACGAAAGTGCTGCGGGTATGTGTGCTGTCTTTTTCCCCTTCTTTCTGGCGCGTTTTAATCATCATGAACCACTACCACCTAGCTTAGCTCCAACCCTGCAGGGCAGGTTCGTCGGCGAGTGTTGTTCGCTGGTGGGACTGCCGCTCCGCGCTGTTGGCGACACAAGTCAGACGACAAACAACAACAGCTCTGTCTTCGATCGTTTCTCGGCGTTTGTCGGTCACGTTCGTCGCTACAGTGGGACGGTATCAACGACACACCACCCCTTGTTGCCGGACAAAAATCGGTGCGTGTCTAGTGGGACGAGGCTATTAGAGCCACTTGTCGAACAACACTTCGACTACGCTTATAGGGTACTGGCACTCCATTCTCTGATTACATCGCGAGCTTTGCCATTGCAGTATACGGTGGCTGGGACGCGTCTTCTAGTAGTGCGCTTACCGCGCCAAAAAGTGGTCCCTCGATTACCACCCGAAGACGTCAAAAGGTGCCTAGCCCTCGCCGGCCACTATCATTTGCGGTGTCATAGCTGCGACGGCAGCGACACCCGCGTTCGTTCGTGTCTTTCGCCAGCATCTTTACGACCAGCCGCAAGGATCGCGACATCCGACAGCACGACACTCCCTCTTTTGTGACGTCATTTGAGGCCACATGGGGACCACTGTGGACGCATCGGCGAAATAGGACGCTGGGCTGAACACACACCAGTCAGATAAGCGTTCAAGGCACCGAAATTTAAATGCGCAGTGCCGAGCGGGTGTAATTGGCGATTATTATGACTCGGAAAGGCAACTTCCTGAAACTAAGACAGGGTGGCAGGAAGCTCATGCGATAACCTGTGACTCAATCGCGGACTTTCTTTTGACAGATCCGGAAAAGAAAAAACAAGAAAACACACAAAACAATTCTACAGCGGAGCTGTTAAAGGCTAGTTTCCCCAGAATCGTGTCCGTCAGCAAACAAATGATGACACAGAACTCTGGACAGCTACCTCCATCTATAAGCGACGGTGGCAACCACACAACCGGCTTGCCGGTTGTCTCGGTAGCCGCAGTCGCTCATAGATGGCGCAACCTTTCGAGCCTTTCCACTCTGGCTTGCCGACTTGCGGCCAGCCATTACTTCATTCCACCATAGTACAGCTTCGCTGGTCTTCCTTCTTCACCAAAGTGAAAAGGCTGAAGTTTTTTTTTTAATTGCGCGTTTTAATTTTTTGATTTGCGCGTTTTAATGTTAATTGAGCGTTTAAAAGATGAATTTAAGCCGAAATAAGACTGGAGTGTGTTGCTCTACTGCGTAGATAATTCAGTCACTCTACTTCGGCAGAAAAGTTTTTTTTTCAGGAGGTGTATTTAAGGAATGGCGTGTAGCAGCCTTCGGTAAACGACGCGAGGGCAGTGTCGCTAGATGGTGCATGGTCTACTGCCGCAGTGCCGCCTAATGCTAGAATGCTGTGTAGTGTAAAAGGACAAGTGACATTATAACTTTTCCTCGTAACAAAAACATTTCCCTGCTTTGACCCTTTTTTTCATTATAGCTCAAAATTAGCGGCATATTGCGTTTTTAAATCGCAGTAAAAGAACATGTTCGATGAAAGTCAAGGAGAGTTGTTAAAAACAAGCAGCTTGCTAACAGTGGCGTCACAAGGGGGGTGCGGGGGGGGGGGGGGGGGGGGCGGATCGCCCCGGGTGCAGCACTCCGGGGTGTGTCGCGACGGGCCGAGGGGGGGGGGGGTGTCGCGGCGGGCGACCGAGCGGGGGGGGGGGGGGGGTTGCGGCGGGCGACGAGCGGGGTGCCGCGGGTGCCGCTGACCCTAGTGGCGCCACTGCTTGCTAATGAACCGCATCTTTTATCCTTTTCCTGGAAAATTGCTTTCGCAATCAAAGTTTTCGTCAAAAGAAAGCAATGACGAGCTTGACGAAAGCGTATACTAAACCAATTTTGGGCAATCGTCATACAGAAGTTTAAATCAGTTCACTTAAAACACAGCAGCTTCACACTAATTCCCAACTGATTTTTCCAACTTCAAGCCTATTTTAAATCAAGACAGCTTTTAAGTCCCTCCGCATCCAATGCTACGATATGTTGCAATCAATCAAGACGCGGCTAAAGTCAGGGCGCTCGTTTTCTTTCTGCGTTTGCTGTCATCGGACCAAACCAATCGGGAACACTGAATGCTCCGTGATCCTGCCTGTTTTCAATGCGTGATCCATTTAGCCGGGGAGAGAAAGGCATAAAGGGGACGAGTGTCGCGACGAAGCGCTTTAGCGCTGCCTGATTGGCTGTGTCGAATCGTGGAGTTGGCTGCGGTCAGGCCTAACTTGAAACGGAGTATACCTTACCTCAACGATCTCCGGTGAATCGTCGTTTACAAAGTACGGATGGCTACAGTGATACTGGAACGCGCAGAAACACCTTAATATACCCTGCGCAAACTCGATACCTGGAGCCCTAAAGCAGGATAGAGTGTTTTACTTCTGGCACGTGGACTAAAATTAAAAAGAAAAAGAAAAAACTAGCAAACAGCCATGAGACCTTAACCGAAGTAATCATCCCTCTTTAAATTACATCCACTATTTTTTCTGCACACACATACGTCTGGCAATACAAAAAATATATATATATTACAGTGAACAAAAATTTAAAAAAATCGACCGAGAGTCAGGGTGCGCCAGTGATGAAATACGAGGGTCGGGTTAGCTTTCGGCTGGGACACCTGATCGGTTATTGAACACAAGAGTTCCAGCTAAACGTTGACTCAGCATTCGTGTTCAGACCTCAGGCCCGTTCTGGCATCCGGCAGGTGGCGACGAAAACTCCATAGCTTCGACCCTGTTGTCAGGTGCTGTTACCTCGTGGGGCAAACCCTGTATCGGCTGCAAATGGGGCATGCCTTGACTCATTGAAAGGGCGTTTGGAACGCGTCTCCAACTGGTGTCTTTGCTGCATCAAAAAAAAGAAAGTGGGTCCTCGTTGTCTGTTTGATGACGTCATAGGTCTAAGTGACACGTTGTCGCCGGTCGCGATCCTGGCGGCTTCACAGGTGCGGTGGCTAGTTGTGGCACAGTCCTGTTCTGCTGCAGCTCCTCTTCGGCATGACAGTCCACGGAGGTTTCGACAGTCAGGAGTTGGGACGCCGCGACGACAGCGACACTCGCGTTTTGCTCCTGCTTTTTGCGGGAACTTCTAGGCCCAACCGCCAGGATCGCGACATCCGACAGCGCGACAGTCACGGCTTTTGTGACGTCATTTCTTGCCGCTTAGGGACCTAGCTCTGTTCGATGCGTGGGCGCAATAGGACGCTAAATACACTATGGGGCGACGTGTTGCTGGCACCGTAGTCGGCAGCTTCGGCTTCGCGCCGGCATCCGGCAGGTGGCCTGAAAATGTCGAGGCTCCGGCCTGGTTTTCAGGTGTCCTTGAGAGAGCCTCCCCGTGTCTGACTGCGAATGTAGCGAATCGTGAGACTATTAATGATTCCAAGTGCCAACCTGCAGGCTTCTTTGAGTAAAAAAAATAACAACAAGACGTTTAGTGAGGTTGTTTTTCGCATAACTCTCCCTCCCTCTCAAAAAAATAAAAAAAATACTTTGAATAAGGAACTCAAACTGAAACTCTTCCGTGAAACTTGGGCGAAGAACATTTTGACTTCACATAACGTCAAAGCAAGATTTTGGGCTTGAGATTCGATTAAGGGGTTCAGATAAAGGGACCAATAATAGACTGCCCCTACCCTAAAAACAAATATATATATATATATGTACATATGCATAATATTACCTGTTGCAGTTGTTAATATTAAATCCGAATCATATGCCAAAGTTTTAGAACTAACATCCAAATTTCGAAAGTTATAAGTGACTATTTTCTGAAAATTCCAATCGATAAATAGAGCCCGCTATTGGTAACTGCCGCCATCCAGCTCCATTTACTCGAGTAGTAGTCAGTCACAAATTTCCAATTAAAATGTCAAGAAATTGCTTATAACTCTTGAAAATGGTAACGATTCGATCATCAAACATCGGCGTCTGGTTCTTACCGCTAGAGAAATATCTTGGCTAAGAATGAGCGTTGAGCGATAAATAAATACTTTTAGCGAAAAAAAAATGCCAGTATTTTTTATTTTTCCAGCATTTACACCAAAGATTCTAACCCACTTTAGACGGCCTCCGGAAATTAGTTTCTCGGCGTAACGAGCTGCGATTTAGTTAAATCGATGCGCCTGGGTGGTAGAAAATTTGAATAAAAATATCATCAAAAGAACTTGACTCGCTGAAAAAAAAGAAAAAAACTAGCTTCTTTTTTTTTTGCAATTTCCGGTGGCGTTTTGCAAACAATGTCATGGCCAGGCTCGTCTAGTTGTATGTGCTACCGAAAGCTGGCGCAGCGTGAGACACACGAGTATGCAGCGCCTCTAACTTTCATCTTTTTACCAAGGATGAGTGGTCATGCGGAATTTAAATCCTTGGTTTCTTACTCTGTTACTTTATGAGTAGGTTATTGAATTTTCAAATATTGTCTAGAAAGGTAAATCGCTGGGATAGTTTGTGCACATTTATGTACAAAAAACATAATGAAAAAGAAAAAAACAAGGACATCAAAGTAGACAGGGCCGGACATCGCCGGTGCATTCGATTTTCTTGTACCTGCCTCTTTTGCGCTATTTCATTGTGCACCTAAAAAAATCAAGTTTTTTTATTTTCATGAGAGAACTTCAGTTCTAGTGAAGTAAAGCAAACACCACTGTTTCTATTCGAGTGGAAAATAAATGAGCCTCACAAACTTTCCTTAACTAAGCTGTGAAGATTATCTTCTGTAAATTGAAAATTGTCACTTTGAAGAACAGGGGAGCTAAATTAAGGCATACCAACAAGAAAAATAGTTGACACTGCTTTGGCATATGTAAAGTACTTTTTATTTAAAACATCTAAATATGCACGTGTTAGGCACCAAAACGAATGGAAATACTTGAAGTAGGCTGTCGCCAATATGCGAACAATATTACTTTGTTCAATGGTGGCAACATTGGTTAAATCCTTGTGACTAAGTAATAATTACCGCATCTCACCTTAACGCCAGCTGGTAAATTTTTCTGAAAATGGTAGACGATGCGGCCTGACTATTGAGCGACGAGGTCCCTCTTTATACTGCTCTTGTGTAAGAATAACGTCTTAAATCATTGACCCGTGACTAAGTTGGGCAAAGCCATAATTAAAATTCTCCAGCCGCAACCCCTGAACAAAAAAATAGAAATAGAATAAAGGTATATTACTAGTTCCTTTTTAATGCGAATATTAATGCGAATAGCATTCTTTGGATACTTCACGCACTTTTCGTCTATGTATCTATCTATCTATCTATCTATCTATCTGGCTATCTAACCTCTTACGCCGCGGGTCGATAAATAAATAAAAAAGACCGGCGCCGGCGGGATTCGAACCGTTGACCCTTTGATCAGCAGGCAGACGCGCTAACCACAGAGCTATGAAGGCAGTCATTCAAAGCACTCTAAAAACTTGTTTATATCTTTACCATCGCGCGCGTTCCATGCACGAGGGCTCATTCCGCTCTCGTGAGGCTTAGCACGAGAGCGGAATGAGCCCTCGTGCATGGAACGCGCGCGCACCGGTAGCTGTGACAGCGCTGTAAAGCGCGTCCTATGGTAAAGATATAAACAACCGTTTAGAAGTACCGTTGGTTGAGACTAGCTGAGACGCCAGAAAGTCTGGTCGGTACCATTTTGAGTGTTTGTGCGTATGGCGCGTGCTTTGCTCGCCTTCCTAAGTGACACAAACGCACGTGCTGGGCTGCGGAGATCGTGCGCAGGGCTGTGAAAGTGTCAACAAATTTAGAATCGCCTCAGAGTGGGCTGGCGTATCTAGAGTGTGCCGGCCACCTGACGAACGCGCATAACTCCGCACCGTTTGATGCTATTCGCATTAACGTAGATAATCATTCCCAAAGGATGGGTTCTGCTGATTTTTTTCTCGAATAAATATCCCTTCTATTTATCAATTAAAAGTTCTTTTGCATAAGTAAAAACTTGTTTCAATTTTTTTTTAAACAAAAATAGTTTGAAGCACGTAGTTAGCACTAGAAATCAGTCGACTTCAAGAAGGCTGGAAACCAAAAGTTTTTACTGCCCGCCTAGTAGCGAAAATCCGAAAAGTATAAGAAGGCATAGAATTCGGTACACTTATTGTTAGCTCGTATTTTTTCTAGAGCACCAAATATTATTTGAATGGTGGAATTAATCCCTCATTTCTCGACTGCAAAGAAACATTAAAGCCTTTTTCATTCACTACCCGCTCTTGGCAGTCTATTCTTGAAGCAGGGAGAAAGGCGATAATGAAGGCAAGGAAGTGACACGACAACCTGTGGGGAAAAAGTAATTTACTAAAAAGTATGTTTAGTATGCTAAGCTAATACTTGTAGTAATGCAGTCTACTGAGTGTAGATTTTGTGTACAGAATTTAACTTGCCTTAGTCATTCTGCTAAGACTTGAGAAGCACAAAATATGAACTGCGTGTCTTATGCATGCCCTATGACCTAAAAAGAGTAAGCCATTACAGCCTTTGTCACACATATAACGCGCCCAAAAACTTCAGTTCGGCGTGCAGCGCACTCATGTCGAACTGAAGGTCCCAAATATTACGAGATGCTTGATGCTGGTGGGTTATAACCAGACATGTACGTAACGGTTACAAATAACGAGTTACTTCTACTTAGTTACTATTTTCGGTAACGAGTAACGTATTTAGTTACTTTTCTAAAAAGGAACGAGTAACGTATTTAATTAATTTTAAGGCCAAGTAACGAGTAACGGTATCTCGTTACTTTTAAGGAGTAAAGTGTACATCACCGCTTAAATGGCCTTGTTTTTATTCTAACCTGAGTAGCGTCTATGCGGAGAACGGTAGACGGGAAACCAGAAAAACAACTAAACAGTATAACAGTACAGCAACGTATATCGCTGAACACGTCAGTCGAACAGTTCGACTGACGTGTCAGCGATAAAGCTGTCACTGTACTAGAACTTTGCAACTGGGAATGTATCCTGACTACCTAGTGAACACAATAGAAGGTTCGTTGGTGGAACCTTCTAGAGACCGGGTACGGACCGGATGTGAAGCCCGGAGGTTGCAGGGCACGGAGGCGCAGAACCTGTTACTTGCTGTCCTCAACGAAGGCGCAGTTCCGACGAATTCACCAGGTCTTCCTCCGTTCAATCCGAGCGCGTCGGTAGAACGACTCTTCCCAGCTTCACGGAGATGTATTTTCAAGGAAGCGGGCGAACACTGACTGATGAAAGGCTCCGAGGCGGACTGACTGTGCCCAAGTTGCAGCGACTACCAAAAAAAAATATTGAAGCGATGAAACAAAGACAGTTGTGTATTTGGTCGTCAAAGTAACGTGAAGAAGTAACTCGTTGCTTTTTAGGTAACTCGCGCGTTTTTGAGAATCGGTAACAGTAACGTGTTTAGTTGCTTTTCGAGCGAGTAACAGAGTAGCGGTATTTAGTTACTTTGCTGGGTAACGATGTGCGTGTGTGGTTATAACATATTAAATAGCTAAATTACGTATCAAATACTACAGGAAGAGCAACAACGCAGGTTTTGCGAGTGGCGCAAAAAACCACCGAAGATGCCCTCTGATTTTGTTTCCAGTCACTTACACGATCGAAGTAAGCTGCCTTAATAAGTTGTTGCATTTCGAGCTTATCCGATGCACGCTCGTGAAAGTTGGTACCGTCGGTCCAACCTCAGTGCACTAGCTATGTCACGAGCTGAAGAAAGTTTTTAAGGTGTATTATATCCGTGACCGCGAGGTGCCTAACTTTATACCCTTTCT
>JAZHYW010036920.1:0-23482 GCA_037355805.1 Ixodes ricinus
TCACTTTTCATCACTGTTATAAATAAAGTACGGCGTGCCACAAGTAGCATTTTGGGTCCGTTGCTCTTCAATGTGTATAATGATGATCTTGTTAACATTTCTGAAAATGTCTTCTTATTTTGTCTGGTATGGCGATGACACCAGTCTATTCCTCAGTGACAGCCGATGCGAATGACATAACAACAAAAGTAAATTTATATTGCCTAGATTTTTTCGTCGTCGGAAAAAAGTGGTCTATCTAATGAACGAAACCAAAGACAATGCTATTCAAATCATTTAATGAACATGTAACTATAAGTGAAACTGCGTTTCCATTTCATTCTCGTTGAACTAGTAAAATAACAAAAGAAAAAACATTCGGTATTACATTATCCGAAATCGACTGTGGGATCAATACATAAACCAGGTCGTCAGCAAATTATGTAAATTTTGTTGGTGTGCCTGCACGTTGTCGAGCCATTCTTCTAGAAAAAAAAAACTAAAACTAAAAAATATATCACGCGGTATATAAATCCCAAATGCCTTATTGCCACCTTCTTCGTGGTATGCCGTCGAAAACAAACCTTAAAAAATAATATAAAAAAAATGTTCTGCGTTTTATAGTCCGAAGGCATGAAAGCTGTTCATGAGCACAAAAAATAAACAAATGCGTGAATGAATGAATGAATGAATGAATGAATGAATGAATGAATGAATTGGAAACAGTTATTTTTAGTCCACACAGAAACTCCATTTTTACGGTACAAAATGATAAGCATGTACATCGATTTTATAAACAACTTTTATTAATTTGTTTTTATTTCAGAAATAAATAGCTAAATAAAAGGTACTCATAAAATCGATGTACATTTATTATTTTGTAGCGTAAGAGAGTTTATATACTAGCTAAGAATTTAACGTTTCCAATGAAACGCAAAACTTTTTTTTTTCGCGATTTTTTACAATCGGTAATTTCTTAGCCCGCGCTTTAACTCTATTTTCACGATACAAAATAATGAATAAACATAAATTTCATAAATACCTTTTGACTAGGACATTTCGTTTCTCCTCACCGGAAATCATTAGCTTTCTTTACTACCATCAGGATTAATTAAAAATATATGCCCAGCATCCACACCCGCCGTCCCGAGGAATGAAAAGTGTTTCCTTTTCGCACAAACAACAGTTTCAGTCTTTAGAACACGATGTGCCGTAATTGCTCAATAAATACTGCATAGATGACGTGGGCATTTACTCTATAAGTATCTAAATCATATGCGTATACATCTTGCATAGTATATGATGTAAACCTGTGAAACCTTTATCAACTTTCATGTATGTATTTAATTTGTTACTTAGACTCTCTGTAGTTCATTTGGTATAACCGCAGCCGTCTCCAAAGTTCGCGGGGCACGGACCCCGTCAAGCCAACATTCATTGACTGTCCGTTGCTCCGGCGTCTGTAACCTATACAGACTGCAAACTTGAAGACGTGTTTAAAAAATACACAGCTACAAAAAAGAAAAAGACGCTTGCAGACGATTGATTCTTCATCTCCTCGTAGGTGGTTATACAGAGTATTTTTTGTAGGCTTTACAAATTTTCTTTTAGAAAATTGATAAAAACTACACTACTTAAGTCTGAGCAGGTGAGTCATACGTACCAGAGGGCCATAATGTAGGGAACAAATTGATCACAATAAGTCGTCTAGTTCAAACGAAATATTTGCTACATTAACTTTTCAATTCATAAAAAGAAACGTATGATTCGAATTAGTAAACTTTTTGCTGAGAGTAATCAACAACCAATATATCAATCAATTTTTAGAAAAAAAAAACAAAACAAACACTTGGAGCTTGTGCGAAGCACAGTTTGGCACCTCAAAGTTGTCCACGTGCAGCATGAGCAAGGCTACCGCTGCGATAACGGGTCCGCGCGGTCTTTCCGTCTCTTATCCTCCACGTTTTGTTACCGCCAGCCTTGTGCATGTTGCACGAGTCATAACTTTGGCGCACTACTGCGCTTCCCACGCGCTCAAAATATTTTAAAAAAAGTACTGATTTATCGTTTTTTCATTACGCTCAGGAAGTTTCTAATAGAAACTCTATGTTTGTTTTCACTAATTAAAAACGTTAATTAAAAATTGTAGTTAGTCTTTCAAGTTATCGTTACGATTAGCCCCTTATATTACGTGCCCCTGACCATATAACTCACCGGCAAAGATCTCATTAGTCCAGCTTTCACGGCTTTTTTAAAACAAATCTGTAGAGCTAAAAAAACCAAAAAAAAACAACCTATAATTGCAAACGCGGTTCATAAACCACGTGCCCCCGACTGAGCAGTTAGACGCACTTCGAAGTCCCGGCACGCATGTATGGCAAGTGTGAGTTAGGCAAAGGTATAATTACGTCATCAAAGACGCCATCAAAGTAGCGTGCGTCAGTGCCCGACAACCGTAATTATCGTATTGCACGTCTTAGTATCTCTTCCGCACCGGGCTCAATTGGTTCCGTTCTCGAGCTTGCCTATACATTAGGCGATCTTAATTTGCCGATGATTTGGACGGACATTAAAACGCTCGGCTATATCGCTTCTGCAATCCGAGTCTTGGGTGGCTCACAATTCAATGACGACCGCTGAAAAAGGGAGTAGCGCACGTTGTTGTTTCTTCATGAAAGGAGGAAGGTTATAAGGGGCATAGACTTGACGCCATATTTCAGGGCGCCGTTCACAGAACATTCTCGGAACGAGGTCACACTCCTAGGCTACTAAAACCGGTAGATCTTGATGGTTTGGAATTCAGGTTGCAAGGGAAAACGGCACACGCTTGCCGTCAGCACGCGCTCATCAGCCGCGAACTCAGTATATGGCCAGTGAATATTCCCTATTCGCGATTCCAGCGATTCCAGTGCTCCACTATCTGTCAGCTATGGCGGTCTAAAAATGATCGTGCCGTGCCATGTGCCAGCTCAACGCACAACGCTCGGGTTTTAGCAGGCAAGCATTGGACTTGAGATGGTTTGCCTCGATTTCTATTCAGTACGTTTCAGACCTGTGGCAATGGGTTGGAGTAAGCGATCTTTCAGAGGCTCGACTCTCTTCGGGAGAAGCGATTGAAGGACTGCCTACCAGAGACTGAACGTTATAAATATGCCGGTTCGTTTAAGATTTAAAAATAGTTTGATTCTAAACGGTTTTCGCTTTAAGTAAAGGTTACGGTTGCAGTCCCTTCCGCTTATATACTGTCCTCCTATGGCGCTGATGAACGTTGATAAACGCACAATGTCTAGTTCTCGCGGTTGTGTAGGTGACGTTCAGATCAACCTGGACAACACGTTGATGCGACAGTAGAGATAGAGTCCCCGGGACCACATGTAATCACGGAAGCCACGGAGAGACGAGAAGGAATCCTGAAAGGACCTGTTACGTCTAGTTTAGTGTTTTCCCGCTAGGTGCCATCTGTTTTGTAGGATTTCGCGGATACTCCTGTCGGGACTAAGTGCGGTGGAACCTTCGCACTCACTGCACCATTCAACCGCCTCCTCTTCACCATCTTACTCCGCCTTCCGCGCATCGTTAAGTTAGTTTCGGAACACAATCCTATATTTAAAGAGAAGACGGCAACCAAATAGACGAATGAAAGAAGCCGTTTTCGAACGACGGGCTCATTGGTGAAAAACGGTGTGTAACAATGGCGGCATTTGTAATGGCTAAGAAAGGACAGGCGAGTAATCTTTTGTATTGCTTAAGAGCGCGCGATTCCCGTTCATATACCATCGCTAAAAGCACTAATAACTTTGTGAGTCAACACAGGAATGCCAGAACAGCAATCAACATTCCTCCTGGCAAGTATACATGGCCTTGTTTCGATGGCCGGATGCATTTCAGTTGCGTCATCGAGGTTGAGAAAACGTGCTATGAGTATATAATTTGCTTTCGAACAAAGCGATTTAAATAATTCAAATTCCTGCTTTATGCTTAATTTGTTTTTGTTTTGTTCCAGCATAACATATCTTCTCGCACTTAGTCCCGAAGCTTCAAGTATTATTTAAACTTTCAATTGCATTTCAATTGCCTCATTGATGAAGAGAAAACGTGCTAGGAGTATATAATTAATTGGTTTCGCGCATGGCGACTTAAACAATTCAAATTCCTGTTTGATTCTTCGTTTTTTATATATTGTCCCAGCAAAAAATATTTGCTCGCATTTATTAATCGAACTTTAAATATTATTCGAAACACATTCTGGTTTCCCCTTCAGTAAGGTACTAACACTCGAGGCGACACCAAGACCATCACTGTTTTTGTGCGTAATTGTTTCAGAATTTAGTTAGAACGGGAGTTCATTATTCAATTGACAATGATCCGAAACTGAAACAAAACCTTGTTCGTAAACCGACACCATATAGTGCTTCGGCTTCAAGAATTACATTAACAAATAATGTATTGAAAACAGTACCCAAAGCCTAGTCTTGAATAAATAAGTATGTTTTATCGAGTTTTATACACCTGTGGGCGAACTTCTAGAGTTTTAGATTGTCGTGGACTTGTGCCGAGATAAGTCATACAATATGCCCAAAAGACAGAGGCATCTTGAATATTGTATTAATAGAAAAACGTTTTTATTCGACAAAAGAAAGTAGGGTTAAAATATTTAGGTAGTTTTCTAATTCGTTTCTTTTTGTTTAACGTAAAGATTGTTCATTATTTTTGACCTACGAAGCAAGGTGTTTGGAGAGTTTGTTTTATTTTGATGGAGTACAAGAAGATAACGGAAGCATCTGGCCTGCCTGGCTTACTGCCTTTGTGTCAAATAAAAAAAAAAAAACACTCCGTGTGCGTTGAAACAACGGTAATAATCAATGAACATGCATACATATGTCCCACAATATGCCGGAAGTACATAACTACCAACCTACTTCACTTGCTGTCATGATGAATGAATAATGTAGCAGTGACGCCGTCGGAATATAATCGAGGCTCTGTCTTTTTTAATGCTTGGCCCACAGTGGCCCACGTGGGATTTTGATCTGCGAAAATGAGCTCACGGAAAATAAATTTCATGTAGCGCTCGACCTTAAGTGCAAACCCACGCCACAAATTTAAATAAAAGATTTCAGGCAGCTCTACGCGAACGCATTCATTGGTGATATGCGATTCTGTTTTGTCATTCTGGTCGCTTGGGTTAATCACATTTGTCTGTGACAGCTTCAGGAAGGCAGGGCGTATAGGGATACGAGCATTGTATTACCGCTGAGCGGCCTATGAATTTGCATCATTAGCTGGTGAGGATGTCAAAGAACGATTCCCGAAGTAGAAGCCTGAACGAAATGAGTTTCATGTGTAAGGGAGCGTGTTGGAGATGAAATACAGAAGAGCACGAAAGAGGATACACTTACAAAGACAGGGGACAACACACACAGCTCTTTCAAATATAGCAACGGACCATGGATTGATGCCTTTTTCACTGGGGTGGCTCATCCTGGTCCATGAACAAAGGAAGATGAAGAAGCAGCTACCTTGGAATAGAGACACTATACTTCGTTTCAGCTTGGTCAGACGCAGCCGATGCTACGAGCGCGAGCGTGTGGCCTGACAGTGCTTGCATTGCACGAGCGCGTGCTTGGCAGGGACGCTGAAAGCCCGGAGCTCGCGCTTGTAGCATCGCCTGCGTCTGGACCCAAGCTGAAACGAAGTATAGAAAAGCTAAGCTTCAGAGTAACGACACTTGCCCATCTTGTGGCTTAAGATCATGTTTACCAGGTATCTAAAGCTTTATCTGAAATCTCAGAAAACGCTTCTCCGTCTTCCAGAAATGCTTAAACAGTTCGCGACAGAGCAAAGCTACATAGCATGAGCTTCCTGAGACTGTAACTATAATGCTGATGAAGTCGCACTTTTGAATAATGACGATCGGCAGTTGCGTCTGCGTCCGCGCAAACGCTAAGATGGCGGCGTCCACAACAATATCGAGGACAGAGTGCGCGATTACTTATGAGCGTAGCTTTCATTCGGTGTAGCTCTAACTTGGAAGAAAATCAATCAGCGAAGGGACTGAAAAACAGAAGAAGGAAAAACACCTAAATGAAAACCAACGGAAATAAACAATGAAATGAAAATGAAAATAATTTTAAGACGTTTCATATTGGTAAATTAAAGGAATGCATAAAAGGAAAAACAATGTTGATTATTAGGGCAGTTCAGGCACGAGGAGATCAAGTTAAGCGGAGATCAGAGAAAGCATTACCGCAGACACATTGCTCTTGGCACGCTGGACGTTGATAGTCTGTATATCTCGTCCGAACTTTTCCCAGTGTGCCCAGAACTTCGGTTTCATTGAGTCGTACCATCCCACCGCCATGCACAACCGAACATGTCATGAGTGTGTTCCTCACTGCAATGAAACCGATCGGCACACACGGAAAAGTGCGGACGAGAAATTATAGACTTTCAACATCCAGCGTGCAAAGAGCAATGTATCTGCGGCAACGCTTTCCTCGTCCTCCGCTGAACTTGAGTTCCTCGCGCCTGTAAGTGTCCCAATAATTAGCGTCCTCTTTCCATTTACAATCATTTGTTTCAAAATATTCTTAATTTTGTTTTTCATTTTAATTTCATTGTTAATTTCTGTTCTTATTTTTTAGGTTTTTTTCTTGCTTTTCAACCCTTCCTGTTAATTTCCTTTCGTTAGCAACTTCTTCATCTTCTTTTCTTCATAAACCAGAATGAGCCGCCCCAGTGAAATGGGCATCAATACATGTCAGTTGCTATTTGAAAAAGTTGTGTGTTGTCTTTTGTCCCTGTAATACTCTAATTACACTAGCTCTCTTAACTGTCATTAAGTCAACGACAGTTGACTCATTCGCGATCGGTCGGATTTACATGGCGGCGCCAACTGTCATTAGGCCGCTAACGATCATTCAGCTCAATTGAGCTGGCCTACCCCAGTTACCTGATGGGGGTTTGCCACAATAGAGCTAAAGATGGCGGCATCCGCCGCATTGCCGACCATGGAGAAGCACTTACTATTGCGGAATATTGGGGGAGGCATCCAGAAAGTATCGTAGCAGAAAATATTGTCGGAAGAGGTGTAATTCGAGGCCAAAGCTGCCGCTATAACGATCACGGCACGTCGCGGAAGTTAATGCTTGGCGAGGGAGGCCATTGTGATGTCGGTGCCGATTAGAGTTTTCTTATGCATCTCTTGCTTGAATTTGTGCGAAACGTTATGATTATCGTTTCTTTGCTCTAAAAATAAAAAGTCATATTTTTTGTTATTTTTAAACGTTTATAATGAGTGAAAAGTAAGCATATAAATCATTTGCAACTCTTTTTTGTTAAAAAAAGATAATTTGACATCAGTTTTTGTTTCGATTCGGTTTGAACTGTGTCCCGTGACGCGAATCTCAACTGGGATTTTTAGGCCTATGTACCAAGTTGTAACACCGGACAATTTAGTTGAGCTCATTGACAGTTTGGAGATGCCAACGATCGTTGGCTTAATGACAGTTGAGAGCGCAAGTGCAACTAGGGTATAAGTGCATCTTCTTTTGTGGCTTCTGTATAATAAGTTGTCTGTTATTATTATACTATGTTCACACGACAACCGTGGTGTACATGGTCACTAACACAAGATTTGTGCTTATTCGTCATCATCAGCTTAAATACTGCAGCATCTTACTGAGAGACAGGTCGGTCAAGGATGGAGGCTGGCGAATTAAAAGCGTCACATGCGAGGTATTTTATTTTGTTTTAATTCTTCAGAGATTTTTCTAAACAGAAACCGTAAAAGCTACACCAATAGAGCCTGTGCAGGTGAGTTTTACTCTCAGCGAAAAGGCAACGTTGTAAGGCGGCGGCTGTTCTCGCCGACTTTCATTTAGGAACAAAAATTAATGATTTAAAAATAAACACAGATAATACTAAACTGTTTGTTGTTTTGACCACGGAATAGTAAAGTTTCGTTGTCTTTCAATATTATCTTGCGGTCTTCTTGATGTTATTTTTACGGAATCTTTTTTTCTGAATGAGCACGTAGATTATATTCTCTAAAAAGCTTTATGAAACAGTTCGAATTATATATAAAACCCGTTAAATGGTTCCTGTAAAAATGAAGGTGCTTTTATATTATTTTGTATAGATACACTACGTTTACAGACATCTAGTTTGAGGCGTAAGGACAAAGCGAAACTTAGCACAACTGCTTTTAACACAAAAGAAAGTATTATGTAAAGTCGAAAATGTTTCTATTTGCATTTGTATAAAGCATTTAAAAACAGACACACGCAAGGTTACGGCAATCCATCACTTATTCAACTATCGTGCGATGGCACTACATGGTACTGCTCTAAAACAAGACGATTACTTTTTTCTTTTTGTACTGTCAGGTTTGGTCAAAACAAACCCTCCGTGCGTAACTCGACATGGCAAGAATTAGTCATTCCCACAGCCCGCACTAGTTGTGGCTTCGCGTATTTATTATAGATATTGCCATTATTCCTAATTAAACTCGAAAATAGAAGTATAGATATTACTACGAAATCAAAGTGTGTGCGACGTGTTGTATTAACATACCGGGTGTTTGTGAGAAATCCAAACCCGGCTTTTTGTACCGCAAAAAACCCCCAAAAAACTAGACATTGAGAGGAGTTCCAACTTCGTCAAAACGTAGCCCTAGCCGTTCGAGCAAGATGCCAAACTTTTCAGCGCCAAGCGTGATTTTATTTAAAAGGTTTCAAGCTATTTTCTGAAAATTTCAATGGACAAATGGCGGCCGATGGGTCTCTCGAATACATGGAGTTTTATGACGCCAGAAACCAAAAACGAGCGAAAATAGGCCCCATTTTCCAATTAAAAATTTAAAACAAAATCACTTACAACTTTTGAATAAGATAATGGTTGGTGTTGAAACTTTGGCATCTTGCTTGAACGGCCTGGGCTACGTTCTGAAGAAGTTTGAGCTCACCGCGATGTCTATACTTCGTATTCAGCTTGGGTCCAGACGCAGCCGATGCTACAAGCGCGAGCTCGGGCTTCCAGCGTCCCTGCCAAGCACGCGCGCTCGTGCAGTACAGGCACTGTTCAGTGCCACGCTCGTGCTTGTAGCATCGGTTGCGTCTGGACCCAAGCTGAAACGATGTATAGTTTATTTTTGCGGTGCGAAAAGCCGCGTTCGGATTTCTCACAAAACACTCCGATACTTCTAGTATTTTGTTTTGTAAAAGTCGATTTTTTATTATTGTTCGCTGTTTTTTCATTCCTATCGGGTTGTAGACTATCATATTGCATTGATTCCGTTTTGCGCTGAACCCTGTAATAAGATATACAATTAGAGTTTTTAATTAATGTGTTTTTATTTATTTTTTCTGTCGCTTTCTGCCTTTGGGCGCAGGGTCTTTACAAACCGCAAATTTGCAGATTTTTGTCTTAATAAAAAAATTAAAAAAATGATAATACTATTTTTTTATATTTTTTCTATTTTATATGTCATCTTATTTATAGGTCAGCTTTCGCGTTTTGGTTTCCCGATGTCCGAATCTGGACTTACACATGGCGAGGGAACCCATCACCACCTAGAATAATCAAAACCTGTGAACATCCACATATACCTCCACGTAAGTTGAACACACTCGAACGACGACAGCACAGCAATCGGGCTCGAGCCTTCTGCCAAGCGTTCTTCGACGCATCGATTCATCGCGAAGCTGAGTCAAACACTGACGCAGCATTCCTGCCCTGTTTGCGCCTGAGCCTAATCTCACTTTCATGACTTTGAAATGTTAGTGCGCAGGAAACGTTACTAGCTCAGTTGCGGAACTGCCCATGGACGCTGCTTCCACGAGCGGTACCTCTCTACTCCCGTCGTTCGACGCGCTACCATTTTGAGAACGGATGATATGGTAAAAGCAGTGTATTCTATGGCATACATATATGTTTTGAAGCACAGCGTTCTGTTGGCGTTTCAGCGTGCCCCATATGGAACACAGTTTTGGAGCGAAATTCTAGATGGCGCTTCGAACGACGGGAGGTGGACTGAAAAGGGTGAGGAGGGTACACCTTCTTCACGGAGTTTCACAACTCAGCTAATCTAGTAACGTTCTGCACGGGCTTTGATTATTCTCGGAGGTATCGGGAAAGGTATGACCACAATGGGTGCTTAGAATATGACGTAATCGCTTCAGTCGCATCGTAAGAAAAAGGCAGCTTGTCCTTGGTGGATGTGCAGATAATGAGTAGGTACCAGAAGCGAGTATATCACACTTCTACACATGATTGTGGGAAGGACTTGCGGTGTCTTTCCAAGATTAAGTGTCGAAATCGGGTGACAAAAGGGAATCTCGGGGCCTCATGCTTTTTTCCCAAAGCCCCTCTTAAAGTCTCTTGCCTTTCTTCAAACACTTTGCGCGTGTAATATGAATTGCCGTGAATGCTGCAATTTCAATATGACTCTTATAGCCAGTAATTAAATATTAAATCAACAAAATTTACTTAATTACCAAATTTGTAATGAAAATTATCACCCACCCCCTTTAATGTACGTCTGACCATATATCTCATCTGCAAGGACCGCGTTTGCTCAACTTTAATTGCAACTTTTCAGGAAAATGTATACAGTCTAAAAATAAACACCCTGTATATACTAATATATATACTGTAAAAATATCTAAAGAAAAAAATTGTTGTTAAAATTGGCTGGAATATGCCCATCTCGGGAGTCTCAAACACACACAAAAACGGTTCGTTCTTGTCGGACCACTTTTACTTTGGCACGATGAACCGATATAACCAGACCCGTCCTTTCCAGGGTTAGATTCGGTATCAAGTTACAATTTGGATGAAGACTTCAAAACAGTATTTAGTTACTTCATTGAAAAATCAAAAGCCTACACATCTTCTAGATTTCAAGGTGACGCTACGCACGCTCGAGGTTCAACCTGACCGTGTCGAGTATTGTTCGGTTTATCTTCTAGGACAGTAAACTCTAATCGCAAGGAGAGTGTTGCGATCTGCTTGCTTCTTTTACCCGTGCGCAACGAAGACGTGACTCGACTCGCAAGCGAAACCTAACGGTTTTCACTAATGCCAACACGGCACTCGTCACGTGTCCGTTTCGATTCGACGCGATATCCGAGTCGATTGCCGTGACGACCGAGGAACCCTGACCTCGATTTTGTTTGTTTGTTGTTTTTGTATCGAATACTGGTCACCGATGCTTTAAGATATCTACGAGACGTATTTTTATTTTTATTGCGTTCCTTTTGGTGTGCAGCTTTGGCGTGGGCTTTATACCCTTTGAGAGGTTCAGATGTCAATCTCAGGGAGCGTTGAGGAACGAGTTCGACCGTTTTCGGTTGCGTCGATAACGGTTTTCTTGATCTGGTTTTAATTTGATTGCAACTAGGCCCGTTTCGAATGGAGGGTCCTATCTGTGTACGTGACTCGCCTCTAGACCCTGGTGACTCTCAGTTTTTTTTGGGTCGGGCCGGTTTGTGCGGTCCATTTATATGTGTAAACAAATAAAGTAAATTAACTTCGGCAACAGGTGGCTACGCTTTCGCGTTCATGTGGTTCGTGTAACAGCCTGTATATATTATCTATGTGTAAGAGCTTTCACGCTGTCAGGATTGCCCAAGCCGCCGCCTGATTCGCATGCATTCATTTGCAGATAGTATTTTACATAGATCAGGAAACAAAAGGTTTAAACTGGAAGCTCGTAGGAATATATTTTTGCGGCAATGGCACCAAGGTCAATTAAAAGTTTAGTTTTATTTATTTGCATTTATTGTTCGCCTAAGTCACCCGCAGGGGTTTTACATCAGGAGAAAACTAAACGTCACTAGATGAGTCAACTTATACCAAAGAAGAATACCGGAAAACAATGGTCGGTTTGTGAAATATCAAACAGGGCAGTGAGTGCCTTTGTGTCCTGTAAGGTTACAATATCATGTGGGAGCAAATTCCTGTCGGAAATCTGAATCTGAAACTGCACCGGCGAGAATTAAAAGATGCTAGTTCTTGGAATTTGTGAGTTAAGAAAAAGGTATGGCAGCTTGAGAAAATACCGAGCTGCTTCAGCGAAGACTCCAAAATCCTTAAAAACACCAATGGAAAGGGGGGGGGGGGGAGGCTTGAAAAAAAGAAGAAACGCCTTTCCGTAAATAAGCTGCCATCCACGACAGACTTTAGAGAGTGTAAAAAATAAATAACAATTAGCTAAATAATAGTTTAATAATCAACTTTTTAATTAGTGCAGATAAACATATGGTTCCAATTAGAAATATGCTGAGCATCATCGAAAACCACTAAATCACCTCATTTTAGGAAGATGCTAAGGCAGGTGCAGCATTTTACGGTGCTAAAAAACACGCTAATTTGAACGAGTTTTTGGGTTTGATTTGCCTATTGGAGCGCATTTTTGAGCCAGCGGAGCTACTCCCCCCAGTGGCCGAGGCGTGCATCACATGTGTGTCACACTTCCTTCCATCCTACGAAGGAGGCGCGACGGTGGCTTCGGGCCACGGTCAGATGGGGCAGGACCGCTGGCGCAAAGATGCGCTCCGAGAGGAAAGCGAAACCTAGAACCACGTCCAAATCAGCGTGTTTTTTTTAAACACTGTAAAAGGGTGTGCCTGCCTTACAAGTTTCTAAAATGATTTAATTTTGTTTGTATAGATGATGCTCAGCATATTTTTAATTGGAATCATATGTTTATCATAACTAAATAGAAAATTGACTCAGTAAGCGTTTTGCCACTCATTTAGCTAATATGTATATTCTTTGATATTTCTGAAGGCCGCCGTTGCATGGCAGTTTGTTCCCGGAAAGGGTTTGCTTGCTATTTTGCTCAACCACCCTATTTTCAGAGATTTTAAAGCTTTCGCTGAAATTCCCGGTTTATCTTTTCAGATGGTAATATGGTTTCAGGATGCACAGTTCTTTGGGCCCAAATCTAAATTTTGTCTCGAAATCTAGGGCCATACAAAGCTCGGAGAATCTTAGGTATATTCAAACTTTACCTTGTTTGGCCGGAATCTGGAGAAGTATAATGGCGCCAATCCGCCAAACAAGTGCCAAAGTTAGGCTTCACCGCTGGTTGCTCGGTTTGCATGTGTCAACTTTGGGCCTAAATTGCCAGACAAGCGCCAGATTGCTGGTTCTTCGGTTGATACTGGGCAACTTTGGCTCAACGTTTGGCACTTTGGGATGTACGCAGGGAGCTAGAGAAGAGCCATGGAAGCACAAAAGAAAACTACTCTGGCATTAACTAAGGCCTTGGGGAAAAATCGTATTAGGCCCAAGTTAGGTCCCCAGGATTTTGAAGCTTGTGCCAAATTAGCCGTTCTTCTGGCGCGCTGCCTGGGGTAGAAAAGGTGATCTAGAGCGGACAAGCGAGACACTCTGCGACATTCCGCAAAAAAGGAGTATTCATTTGTGTTTTTTTTTAGTGCGCATATTCTTGTACGAGTATAGTTGTGGAAAAGAATACGAGTGAATCGGTTTTTTACAGATTTAATTAACCTTTAACGCAAATAGAAGCCATTTAAATGATGTTAATTCCAGACTAGTGATGCATATAGAATTTTGGGTCGAATGAGAGGGAATACGCAATCAATTTGATTTCTCTAATGGCCAGATATAGATGACGGCTCAGGAACCCTAGGGTTTGTGAGCTTTTGTAGTGACATAGTTAATGTGCTAGATTCCCATGAACAATTTCAAGTTAACTGAATAAAGAGGTACTTATAAATGACGAGTTGTTTTGTATAGTCCTATTCATGAAAGGTACATATTAACTGTGTAGGAGTAAGCTTTTTAGTGAATACATGTATTATTTTCAGAAGGTGAATAGTGTTTATTTGTCACTACTGACACCATGTTTCCAGACGTTTCAAAAGATCATCGAAGAGAATAAAATACGCCGCACTTTCAATATTTTAATGTATTATATAATCATCAGCACACAATTTTCTAGTTCACTAAATAGAAGTGGACGACCATTCAAGTAAACGTGTGTTTCCTGCGTTCCCTATGTTGTCCATGACTGGCGTGTCCATCTTTGCGTTTCAGTGCGCCAAAGACGCACATTAGAACACTTGCTCGCCGTATAGACCGCATTAGAAAAAAATGAGCAACATCTACAGACTCAAAAAAGCCCGCGCGTCTACTTTTCAGCACAACACTCGAGAGAGCCAATCACCGCAACTTACGGAGGCAGCTCAGCGAGTGACGATGCTGAAACATGTGTTTAGACCAAAAAACGCAGTCTGAGTTGTGATATCGAGCAATGCAAAACGTCACGCTTGCATTGCTAATGTCACAACTCAGAGTGCGTTTTTTCTTACCAGCGAAGCTGTTAGGGCTAGTTTCAGGATCGTGTCCCCGCAAAGAAATGAACACACCAAACTCTGGCACCTACGCCGTCTATGAGCGGCGGCGGCAAGCCGTATTGGTTGCCACCGTCGCTCATGGATGGCGGCAGCCTTTCCACTCTTGCTTGCCGATTTGCGGCCGGCCGTTACTTTCATTGTACAGCTCCGCTGGTCTTCTTCTCACCAGGTGGAAAGGCTCAAAGTTTTTTTGTCGAACATATGTTTCGGCAGCGTCATTCGCTGAGCTGCCTCAGTAAGTTGTGGTGATCGACTCTACGAATGTTGTGCGGGAAAGTAGACGCACAGGCTTTTTTTAGAGTGTAGTGGCTGCTGTGTCGATTCTCCGAGTCTGCCATAGTTTGATCTAGTACTCTGAGCATGTATTGAACCTGAGAGGCGCATCAGCGTTTCGGAGTAAGCCCGGCTCAGCATCTATCGAAAACGAGTGCTAAGTCAACATTCGGGCGAGGATTTGCAGGATCTAATCACACGGGTTTGTGCCCAAAAAATGGCGACTGCCAAGGTTCCCTTGACGGAGTTTTGAAGGAGGTCTTTACGGTGTGGAAGTTCGTCAGCCTCTTTGCGCACCTACCTCGTGCGTTTGTTTACGCCCCGAACGCGCCCATGTGCTTTCGTTTCAATCTCCGACCTCAACCTGCCAGCCACTGCAGACGTCAGGAACTGCAAAAACATACTAATTATAAGAAATCGTAACATAAAATGTACTTTAGCTTAACCTTTTGAAAAGTAGCGTATGGTTCATTAGAAACTTACTGAGCGTCATCAAGACCTCCTAAATTAGACAACTGTAGTGCGACTCGACTAAATGGGAAGCGCGGGATCTGCTGAAGTTACTAATCGTGCAGCAAGCGCAAGGCCGGTGACGCGAAAACGGGAATGATAACAATATCATCCGCGTTTTTGCAGCGCTGGCCTTGCGTCTGCTGTACGAGTATTAAATGTAGTGTAGCCCCGCGCTTACCAGGTGCTTCAAATCGTCCTAGAATTGACTGAATTAGAGGTTTCGAAGACGCTCAGCAAGTTTATTTCTGGTGCCATCATGTTTATTTTTACAAATAGAAAGCTAGTTAGTAACTTTTAGATAATTAATTTGATCAGTAGCATGTTTTTTACAATCCCAGACGTACGTCGCAGCTGGCAATTTGTTCCCGGACAAAGCTGATTTTTTTCTCAACCACCTAGTTTTAGGAGTTTTTGAAAGTCTTCGCAGAAACAGCATAGCTAAACTAACGGTATCTTTAATTTTTTCTTATTTGTAGCATAACTCTTATTTTAGTCATTTGTTTAACAAATGAATTTTGTTTATTTTTGTGTAACACACAGCTTTGGTCTTGTCAGCAGGGCTCCCATTGCGTGTTTGTTTTGTTGAGTAGACCGATTAGTTCTTGTAGGATGTTATTGCTCTGGTTGATGTTTGTAGTATTTACGCGCTTAGTTCTTCAATGCATTGCATGTTTTGTACGTTGTCGAGTGTCGGAGTTTTTTTGTGTTCAATAAATATCGCGTCTTCAACATGACACAGTGCGCACGTACTTGCTTTGGTGGTTGTATAAGTTTGGTGTGTCTTCATGTCCATTGAGTTATGTTTTATGTCCGTTTGAAAGCTGAGGTTGCACTACCGGGTCCTGCACATAAACGTTCTACGTATAAGTAGGCCAGTGGATATATATTTGTATTTTTATCACTAAGTGAACCTTATCTTTCTTTGTATGTAAATGTTTTAGTGCGTTCTGGTGTTTGAAATTGGCTGCTTTTTATATAATGATGTAATGATTTTCTCACCCCTTGTCTGACGCACCTGCGGGCACAGAGGGTTCTATGATGATAATGGTGAGGATAATAAGTTTAGCTTCTTTGACTGCCAGGCACTTGTCATTCCAGCATAACGCAACAAAACCTTGGTGGAGCTTCGGTCATATGACTGGGCGTGGAATTTACCTGAATATTTATTTATTAATTTAGTGTCCAAACAGCGATAGAATTATGGGATCTTAGTTCGTGTCGAAGCGTGTTCGGGAATGCTTAGAAACTTGCGATATTTGCAATAAGTGCGCAATCGATCTCCAAATGACAGTGTTCCGCAACGAACGGATGATTGAAACCTTGGATATGCCAAGAAAGAAGTCAAGGTGAACATCGTCGTGGAAAGCGTTGACGAGGACTACGCCTTGCAAACAGCAGAACTCTCGGGCGGATATATGTGGTGGAATTCTAACCTATCGACTTTGATGGAACAAAGATTAAACGCGATTTTTGGAAATCCTTCAACAAAACAAATGTGCGAGATGGCAACCTTATTTTAGCGCGGTTTTCTTCACCCCGTACATGGACCTTTCCATGATGTCTTTTTGTTATTAAATGATTTCAACAACAAAAAATGGTTCCATCTTTTTATTTTGAAAATTTCGCATCTTACAATCACAGTCTTTGTTACCTCTTCATAAAGTTTGGCCCTTAATCAATGCTTGTTTATTTACGGGGTTCAAAATAAGCATATGCCTCAATTCATTAATCATGATTTGTATTATATAGGGTGTCCCAAGTCACCAGGCTCCAGCTAAAATGGACCGTTAAAATCGACGCATGCACGTAGTAATCTAAACGTTTCGTCAAAGATATATTTCACAGGTCGGTATTTTCTTGTAAAATTACAAAGCGTAGCTCTCTTTCTGTAAACAAACAGGGCGAAGAAACTTCCCAGGGTCAACGGCTGGCGGCAACGCTGACGACGAAGTCGAGTAGCGGGGCGGGTTTGGCACTCGTACTGATAGATGGTGCTACCTTCTTATCGAGACTAAAGTCCCTAGAGAAGAGCTTCCTACAAGAAGCGACATTCTTTGAAGCGGCGACTGCGTGACGGTGCAGCTTTTAGGAAGCGAGTGCCGGAGCACAGCAGAGGTTTGAATTGAATGCCGCCATTTTGTTCCAGCGGAATATGCTTTGTTATTTGTATTGGTTGTCGTTACTTGTAAAGTAAGTATCAAGGGACTTCAATCAAAAATCCTCGCGACCACTGTGGTTTATGAAATCAATCTTCAAATGTGGACAATAAAAGCGAAACTTAAAGGGAAAAAATGCGTTTGCATAGCGACGGCGCTTTTGTGCAACGGATTTCGCCTGCGTGTCGGCTGCTTTCTTTCGCTGGTCGGCTACACCTTCGGACGCTGTTCCCGACGCCAGCTATCAATACGCGCGCCAAACGCACCCCGCAACGCGACTCGGTCATCTGCGTTGCAGTCCGCCGTTGACCCTGGCAAGTTCTTTGGCCCTATGTTTTACAGAATGGGAGTTACGCTTTGTAATTTTACAAGAAAAAACAGACCTGTGAAGTACACCTTTGACGAAAAGTTTAGATTGCTACGTGCAGGCGTCGATTTTTACGGTACATTTTCGATCGAGCGCTGGTGACTTGGGACACCCTATATAAATCATTATATGTGCAATAATACGCTTCTCTCTCCAACATTATTAAAATTTAAGAATATATTTATATATTTTTAGTCTGTAAATACAAAATACTTAAAAACCGGAAGTCGACTATAGAGTGATCATGCTGACCAACTATAAAATGTTATAAATACATTTAGTAACGAACTTGTTTGTAAAAGTTGCTGTTGTTGATGCATGATGGTGGGCTATCGTACACCAGCTCGGAGCACATGGAGCGAAAGCTCACGCTGCAGAACCCAGGGATCCTGGGTTCAATCCCCACCCCTGCCCGTTTCGATCTGGATGAGCATCGTACCGGCGTGCGGACGTGTATCACTACTGCGTGGTGCACGTTAAAGACCCCAGGTTAGCGGTTGTACCGCACTGGCTAAATTGCTCATCTACAGCTGAGACACCAGGCGCCCATTGGGGCAGACTAACTTCCGGCTGTATAAACATGCACACAACAATTTGCTTTGTCGCCATGTTCTGGCAGACTAACCTCCTGCTGTATAAACAACTAACGACAAATTTGACTTTTGACTTTTTGACGAGAAAGAGTTTTGCGGCACCGTTCGGCGAGAATTCGTGTCCGATCACACGCTTCTTGGCCAAGAAATGGCGACCACCACTGTTGCTTGATGGGGTTTCGAAAATTATCTATTTCCGCCTTACTGTGCGCTCTAAAAGGAACGGAAAATGAAGGGCCCTCGAAATCTACGCATGAGACCGCTTTGGGAAATGCCGTAGAAACGGCAAATGTTTTTGTTTTAAGTCTAAGCATATTGTCTGCCTCATCATTTGTCGATCTCCCGCCGTAGGGTGCAAAGGTTTGGCCCTTCCAAATGCTACGCGTGAAAGTAGACGATCGTGATTTTTTTAGAGTGCAGGAATCCTATAATCAATCTTGGGCTCTGTCCATGTCGTGATGAACGGACTTTGTACAGGCACGAAGTTGTGTGTCACTACAACGTGGTACACCTCAAAGACCACAAATTGCCCGTCGTATTGCACTGACCAGATTGCCCTTTTGAAACGACTTGCTAAATTTCGATCATTTTCAATCGCTAAAGTCTGCCTAAATTTCAAGAGTGCTTTACCTCTGCAAGTAAACATATTCTTAAGGCCCCATTCTCGTTTATTTTCCAGATATATTTTTAATTTTGAAAAGACCATGACGTGCGATGTTATCGTAGACCCTGTAGAATTTTAATACTTTTAGCCTCTCGCTACCATCTATTAAAATGAAAATCTATTTCGGGCAGCCAACTTCACCGAGTTTCCGATTAACGCAACAACGAGAGATAATCTTGCCGTGCAACGCTATAATTTCCGGCTATGACAATGCGTTGCTTCGTATTTTATACACTGGAATCGCCGTCTGGAAACAAACCTCGCCCTACTTCCGGATTACGCCGTGCGTTTCATTTTCCGAGTCGTTCTTTTTTGTTACGTCCCGGATTCAGAAACGCGGGCATTTCCTCGGGCCCGTTGAGCATTTCCGATTCCTCGAAGAGGTCGTGTTACGTAATTTCTGAAGCAGAGACTGCTGGTGAATAGCTTAGACTATGGTGTAAGGTAGACCGCGTGACACATCTGTACCTCTCTCTCTATCTCTGTTTTTCTTTATCTTCCTCTTTTCTGTCTCCGTTTGTAGCTTCTCAATAGAATTCTGAAAATCATGTGCACAACCATTTTGCTTTTAAAAAGATTTTTCTTTTTTGCGTGAGTTTTGTCTAGCCCAAACGTTGCACGGCAATTGTTGGAACGGGACACTGACGAAAATGTGCTCATGTGATGCCCTCTCATGGTTCTAACCGTGACACCAAAACAAGGATTATCAGAACTGCGAAAAACATTGTTTCTGGCACATGTAAAATAACCACGGTGGCATCTGAAGTCATTGTGTTTTGAAACCAACCCCATCAAACTCTTATTTCCGCCGATGGAATCAAAGGTATTCCCACTAAATATGTTTTATTAAGTGTTTGACAAATGGTGGAAGACCAGCCACATCGAACTTTACTGCCCGGGCTAAGGCTCCATCTGAGCACAATCCATCACAGTGCTTGCTTAGTCGGCACTAAGAAGAAAATGCGAAGAATGTCGACTCTCGCGTGTTTGAAGAGTTTAGTCGAAGTCTGCAACCGCAATATCTTAGGGTAGTCCTGCAGGGCTTTAGGTGCCCTACTTGAAAGTGTTTTTTACTATTTCTGGGCCTATTTTCTCAGCTAATGTCGACTGGGCAGTTGACATAAAGCGTATTGAATATTTCCTTTCCTAGCCCCGCATTGAAATATATAATTTTGCACGAAAAAAATACACAGTCAAGCTAGGTGGGAAACATCATACTCTGAGATTATGTAGTGCAGCATTTATGACCTTGCAGATTTTACAGCTACAGCTCGGGTCCAATCTTTGTCACTGGTAAATGCAAGAGTTTTCTAGGCTACTGATTGGACGTGACGTCACAACATTTTGCTGTACGAGAAACATCGACCAACGAAACTTTTGTTTACCTGCTCGCGATTTTGAGATTCTGCGGTATTTGACACGAATGTGCTAGCTTCTCCCGAGCGCTTCTTTATCCACCGGTGTATGTCAGAGTACTTGTGGCAAAAAAAAAATCATTTTAATTTGCAAAAGAAGTACTGGGTTTTTATTGTTTTCTTACATATATTATCGGACGTTCTAATCTTGAGCTTTTATGAGATCACATCGCCCTCATGGCTGCCTTCATTGGAGACAAATTCACTCTTTCGATTTTGTGAATACGTGATGTGTAGACGTCCTCTTGTTTTATATTCGTCTGCGAAGGACACTTCGTAGTAGACGAAACCACGCTCTTCACTCTCGTTAGCAAACGAACAGTCTGCTAACGAACCGTCTGCTAGCAATATCGTAGTCACGTTTCAGACTGGGGAATTGTTCATGCGATTTCGCCGTTGCTGAACTCCGACAGCTCGAAGGTCAACAATATGTTCCGATGGGCTAGTTGATTCATGACTGGATATTAGCGCCGAAGGACTGGGACAAAGGGAAGGAGGTAACTTCAACACGGAGCGCACTCCGCAACTGAAAGATTATTAGAAACACATTGACCTAAATACTATATTAAAACCACGTTACTTCCAGCCACCCCTCTTTCTCTAAAAATAACATTCCCTTATCTAACAGTGCCACAGACGGCTCACCGACTTATCGGCGCCCCTTGTTTTGATGACAAACGCTTTCTTGAATTTTCCTGTTTGGGCTCCAACCAATCAGGGACGTCTAATAGCCGTGTCCTACATTGCGAGAATACAACCAACGCTGCTTGCTGACATAGCAAAATCTAGTAGGGTACGTTGTTGAGCTAGTTGATTCATTTTAGCGTTTGTCCTGTTTACTTCTTGCCCTTGTCGTTTTCGCGCTAGTTGGTATGTTTAACTTAAAAAAATCTCAATAGTTTTGCGATTCCGAGCAATTTGACCGTTATCGGATATGTTTCATGGTCGCCAGTTGGGGACGATGACGCGTGGGAAAGGAGTATGTTGAGAGACGTATTTTGCATATCTCCTCCGACACTCCGGCCCTTAGCCCTAACAGTCTTCGTGTTTTAGCGGTTCGTCGCCTGTCGTTCCCCCTTAGTTCAGTTTTGAGCGCTTTCTACGAGCCTTCGCTGTATTTTTAATAATAGTTATAATTGTGTGTTTGCGGATACAACGGGATGTGAGTCAGTCGCAATGGGCGTGGTGTTTGATTGCTCTGCTGTAATAATAATAATAAGGATAATATTAATGATGATAATAATGTTAACAATATTAATAATAATAATACTTTTTGTAGGTGAAACATTTAGCCTGTGCAGTACTACTGCTTGCCTGAAGCCTTTAACGTGCCCTGTGCACCACGTAGTGAAGTACATGACCGCACGCCGGTATGATGCTTATCCGAATAGAAACGGGTAGGGGTGGGGATTGAGTTCAGGGTCCCTGGGTTCTGCAGCGACAGCTTTGGCTTCACATGCTCTGAGCTGTGATGAGTTAATACACTCGGCCACCGATCCCCCCTTGCTACATTTTCAGCGCTGGGAACCACTAATGTTGGTTATCTATGAATTGAGAGAGCATTCGTCTAGGACAATTCCTCAAGGACGAGGTCTAAAACGACGTCGAGGATTACATCCTAGAGGACGACATCAAAGACGACGTCTAGGATGACCTCTAAGGCGATTTCAAAGACGACCTCTAGGAAGACCACGATGACGACCACGAGGACGCCCTCAAGGAAGACGTCGAGGACGACGTCTAGAACGACCTCTAAGGTGATCTTAAGGTACGACCTCTAGGCCGACCTTAAGGACGGCGTCGAGGATGACCTCTTAGAGGACCACCTGAAAGATGACGTCTAGGACGACCTCTAGGACGACCACCAGGGCGATCTCAAGGACGAACACTTGAACGAGCTCTAGGACGACCACAAGGACAACGTCTAGGATGAAGTCTTAGAGGATGACTTCAAAGACGACGTCTAGGACGGAATTTAGGATGACCTCAATGACGACTTCTAGGACGACGCTGAGGACGACGTTAAGTTCGTCAGGTCCTTCACAGAGGGTGCGAATGAGGAGTGTGAGAATATGAGCTGAAATAGTCTACTGCGCACAACGTACTCGCGCATTAGGAGGCCAGAAAGTCCAAGAAATCCGGGGGTGGGGAAGGGGCTGTAAAGAATGCTATTGCATTCAAAACAAAACAAGTGCTGACTCACCGTCGTCGTAGATGGGTCCTCCCATGCGCGAGTGGCAGGTGAGAGCCTTTCCCCAAGCGGGCTGGGCCAGGTTATTGCACGAGCCGTCCAGAGACCGGTACCGTCCACGCTGGCAGTTATCCGGGTACAGCTTCTGGCACAAGCTCCTCCACTTGTTCACGGGCTGCAGGGCCGTCAGGTCTAGCCGGGACACGGCCCTCTGGACGTCCTCCATGGACGCGTGGTACCTTGAAAAGACATGCACTTTTTTACACAAAATGTTTTTGGGCTGATTTTCATACAAAATGTGCAACGCTCGAGTGTGACGAGAAAGAGTTACACACAAGCCAAGGCATCATTACGCACACACGGATCATAGTAGGCAATTTATATAGCTTCTCAAGAGAAGGCATTCTTAGTCATAATTAATCGAATGTACTCACAATTAGGCGTAATTGATTGCAACAAGCGAGATTTACGAAAATACTCCTTGACGGCTTTGGTCGGCGCCACTGAACCACAAGTGCCAGAGTTAGGCTTTACTAATGGTTATTCGGCTTTCACATGGCACCTTTGGGCAAATATTGCTAAAGAAATGCCAGAGTTAGGCTTTACTGGTTGTTAGGTTGATATGTGGCATCTTAGACTAAAGTCTGGTACTTGGCACTTATTTAGCGACCCAGAGGAAAGCCATCGTAAAGCAATAGAAAACTTAAAGAAAAGTACTTTAGTACTAGCTAACGCCTTAGAGCAAAGCCATATTAGGCCCAAGTTGGGCCCTAATGATAGCCAAACTTAGGTTAAGTTTGGCGTTTCTCTGACAAGCTGCCTAGGGAAAAGAAAATTCTATGTAAACTGCTCGTGCCGGATCAGTGAACAGCTCTCTCTGTGGTAGGCGTGTTGGTCTCTGGAACTTTATGTTTAATTCAGCAGCTTGTATTATAGTTTGCAAA
>JAZHYW010036921.1:0-38344 GCA_037355805.1 Ixodes ricinus
AAACCTAGAACCACGTCCAAATCAGCGTGTTTTTTAAACACTGTAAAAGGATGTTCCTGTCTTACCAGTTTCTAAAATGATTTAATTTTGTTTGTATAGATGATGCTCAGCATATTTTTAATTGGAATCATATGTTTATTATAACTAAATAGAAAATTGAGCTAGTAAGCTTTTGCCACCATTTAGCTAATATGTATATTCTTTGATATTTCTGAAGGCCGCCGTTGCTGGCAGTTTGTTCCCGGAAAGGGTTTGCTTGCCATTTTGCTCAACCACCCTATTTTCAGAGATTTTAAAGCTTTCGCTGAAATTCCCGGTTTATCTTTTCAGATGGTAATATGGTTTCAGGATGCACAGTTCTTTGGGCCCAAATCTAAATTTTGTCTCGAAATCTAGGGCCATACAAAGCTCGGAGAATCTTAGGTATATTCAAACTTTACCTTGTTTGGCCGGAATCTGGAGAAGTATAATGGCGCCAATCCGCCAAACAAGTGCCAAAGTTAGGCTTCACCGCTGGTTGCTCGGTTTGCATGTGTCAACTTTGGGCCTAAATTGCCAGACAAGCGCCAGATTGCTGGTTCTTCGGTTGATACTGGGCAACTTTGGCTCAACGTTTGGCACTTTGGGATGTACGCAGGGAAGTAGAGAAGAGCCATGGAAGCACAAAAGAAAACTACTCTGGCATTAACTAAGGCCTTGGGGAAAATCGTATTAGGCCCAAGTTAAGTCCCCAGGATTTTGAAGCTTGTGCCAAATTAGCCTTTCTTCTGGCGCGCTGCCTGGGGTAAAAAAGGTGATCTAGAACGGACAAGCCAGACACTCTGCGACATTGCGCAAAAAAGAAGTATTCATTTGTGTTTTTTTTTAGTGCGCATATTCTTGTACGAGTATAGTTGTGGAAAAGAATACGAGTGAATCGGTTTTTTACAGATTTAATTAACCTTTAACGCAAATAGAAGCCATTTAAATTATGTTAATTCCAGACTAGTGATGCATATAGAATTTTGGGTCGAATGAGAGGGGAATCGCAATCAATTTGATTTCTCTAATGGCCAGATATAGATGACGGCTCAGGAACCCTAGGGTTTGTGAGCTTTTGTAGTGACATAGTTAATGTGCTAGATTCCCATGAACAATTTCAAGTTAACTGAATAAAGAGGTACTTATAAATGACGAGTTGTTTTGTATAGTCCTATTCATGAAAGGTACATATTAACTGTGTAGGAGTAGGCTTTTTAGTGAATACATGTATTATTTTCAGAAGGTGAATAGTGTTTATTTGTCACTACTGACACCATGTTTCCAGACGTTTCAAAAGATCATCGAAGAGAATAAAATACGCCGCACTTTCAATATTTTAATGTATTATATAATCATCAGCACACAATTTTTAGTTTACAAAATAGAAGTGGACGACCATTCAGGTAAACGTGTGTTTCCTGCGCGTTCCCTATATTGTCCATGACTGCCGTGTCTATCTTTGCGTTTCAATGCGCCAAAGACGCACATTAGAACACTTGCTCGCCGTATAGACCATATAGAAAAAAATGAGCAACATCTACAGACTATAAAAAGCCCGCGCGTCTACTTTCCAGCACAACACTCGAAGAGCCAATCACCGCAACTTACGGAGGCAGCTCAGCGAATGACAATGCCGAAACGTATGTTTCGACCAAAAAACGAGTCTGAGTTGTGATATCGAGCAATGCAAAACGTCACGCTTGCATTGCTTAATCTCGCAACTCAGACTGCGTTTTTGGTCTGAACATATGTTTCGGCATCATGATTCGCTGAGCTGCCTCCGTAAGGTGCGCTAATTGGCTCTCCGAGTGTTGTGCGGGAAAGTCGACGCACAGGCTTTTTTTAGAGTGCCGTGGCTGCTGTGTCGATTCTCCGAGTCTGCCATAGTTTGATGTATACTCTGAGAATGTATTGAACCTGAGAGGCGCATCAGCATTTCGGAGTAAGTCCGGTTGCAGCATCTATTGAAAACGAGTGCTACGTCAACATTCGGTGAGGATTTGCGGATCCAATCACACGGTTTGCGGAGGCATGGGGTTTAGAGAAGCTCGTTTTAGCGAACGCCATTTTACCGACCCCGGTTTATCGAATGCTATTATAGAGAACCCAGTTTAGAGAAAATGGCGATCAGCCTCCTTTTAGCGAATTCGGCCGCCGCGAAGCGGCGTGTACGGGTAAATCAGGTGAGTTAACATTTTTGTAGTGAGCCGCCGCAGACTGCCGCCGCGAAGCGGCGTGGAGCGCAGCGGGGGCATGGCTTAACGCGCACCAGTGATACACGCGATAAGGCAGGAAAGCCTTTTTCTAAAAGCGTTCCCTTTTCGGTAAACGGCGTTTTCTTTAAACTGAGGCTCTGCTTTCTCTAAACCGTGCTTCTCGATAAAACGTGTCCATTATCTAAAACGTGTCCTCGATGAAATGGCATTCGATCAACCGTAGTAAACCCCACGGTTTGTGCCCAAGAAATGGCGACTGCCAAGGTTCCTCGACGGAGTTTTGAAAGGGGTCTTTACGGTGTGGAAGTTCGTCAGCTTTTTGCGCACCTACTTCGTGCGTTTGTTTGCGCCCCGAACGCGCCCACGTGCTTTCGTTTCACCCCCGACCTCAACCTGCCAGCCACTGAAGACGTCTGGAACTGCAAAAGCATAGTAATTATAAAAATCGTAACATAAAATGTACTAATTTACCTTTTACCTTTTGAAAAGTAGCGCATGGTTTCAATTAGAAACTTGCTGAGCGTCATCAAAAACTCCTAAATCGGACAACTGTAGGGCGACTCGACGTAAATGGGAAGCGCGGGACTGTGCTGAAGTTACTAATCGTGCAGCAAGCGCAAGGCCGGTGACGCGAAAATGGGCTAGCGCGGGTGACGCGAAAACGCGCTGGCCTTGCGTCTGCTGTACGAGTGTTTTCGCGCCGGTGACGCGAAAACGCGCTGGCCTTGCGTCTGCTGTACGAGTGTTTTCGCGCCGGTGACGCGAAAACGCGCTGGCCTTGCTTCTACTGTACGAGTGTTTTCGCGCCGGTAACGCGAAAACGCGCTGGCCTTGCGTCTGCTGTACGAGTGTTTTCGCGCCGGTGACGCGAAAACGCGCTGGCCTTGCGTCTGCTGTACGAGTGTTTTCGCGCCGGTGACGCGGAAACGCGCTGGCCTTGCGTCTGCTGTACGAGTGTTTTCGCGCCGGTGACGCGAAAACGCGCTGGCCTTGCGTCTGCTGCTACGAGTGTTTTCGCGCCGGTGACACGAAAACGCGCTGGCCTTGCGTCTGCTGCACGAGTGTTTTCGCGCCGGTGACGCGAAAACGCGCTGGCCTGCGTCTGCTGTACGAGTGTTTTCCGCGCCGGTGACGCGAAAACGCGCTGGCCTTGCGTCTGCTGTACGAGTGTTTTCGCGCCGGTGACGCGAAACGCGCTGGCCTTGCGTCTGCTGTACGAGCGTTTTCGCGCCGGTGACGCGAAAACGCGCTGGCCTTACCGTCTGCTGTACGCGTGTTTTCGCGCCGGTGACGCGAAAACGCGCTGGCCTTTGCGTCTGCTGTACGAGTGTTTTCGCGCCGGTGACGCGAAAACGTGCTGGCCTTGCGTCTGCTGTACGAGTGTTTTCGCGCCGGTGACGCGAAAACGCGCTGGCACTTGCGTCTGCTGTACGAGTGTTAAATGTAGTGTAGCCCCGCGCTTACCAGGTGCTTCAAATCGTCCTAGAATTGACTGATTTAGGGGTTTCGATGACGCTCAGCAAGTTTATTTCTGGTGCCATAATCTTTATTTTTACAAATAGAAAGCTAGTTAGTAACTTTTAGATAATTAATTTGATGAGCAGCATGTTTTCTACAATCCCAGATGTACGTCGCAGCTGGCAATTCGTTCCCGGACAGAGCTGATTTTTTTCTCAACCACCTTAGTTTTAGGAGTTTTGAAGGTCTTCGCAGAAACAGCATAGCTAAACTAACTGTATCTCTAATTTTTTCTTATTTGTAGCATAATCCTAATTTTAGTCATTTGCTTAACAAATGAATTTTGTTTATTTTTGTGTAACACACAGCTTTGGTCTTGTCAGCAGGGCTCCCATTGCGTGTTTGTTTTGTTGAGTAGACCGATTAGTTCTTGTAGGATGTTATTGCTCTGGTTGATGTTTGTGGTATTTACGCGCTTAGTTCTTCAATGCATTGCATGTTTTGTACGTTGTCGACTGTCAGAGTTTTTTTGTGTTCAATAAATATCGCGTCTTCAACATGACACAGTGCGCACGTACTTGCTTTGGTGGTTGTATAAGTTTGGTGTGTCTTCATGTCCATTGAGTTATGTTTTATGTCCGTTTGAAAGCTGAGGTTGCACTACCGGGTCCTGCACATAAACGTTCTACGTATAAGTAGGCCAGTGGATATATATTTGTATTTTTATCACTAAGTGAACCTTATCTTTCTTTGTATGTAAATGTTTTAGTCCGTTCTGGTGTTTGAAATTGGCTGCTTTTTATATAATGATGTAATGATTTTCTCACCCCTTGCCTGAAGCACCTGCGGGCACAGAGGGTTCTTTGATGATAATGGTGAGGATAATAAGTTTAGCTTCTTTGACTGCCAAGCACTTGTCATTCCAGCATAACGCAACAAAACCTTGGTGGAGCTTCGGTCATATGACTGGGCGTGGAATTTACCTGAATATTTATTTATTAATTTAGTGTCCAAACAGCGATAGAATTATGGGATCTTAGTTCGTGTCGAAGCGTGTTCGGGAATGCTTAGAAACTTGCGATATTTGCAATAAGTGCGCAATCGATCTCCAAATGACAGTGTTCCGCAACGAACGGATGATTGAAACCTTGGATATGCCAAGAAAGAAGTCAAGGTGAACATCGTCGTGGAAAGCGTTGACGAGGACTACGCCTTGCAAACAGCAGAACTCTCGGGCGGATATATGTGGTAGAATTCTAACCTATCGACTTTGATGGAACAAAGATTAAACGCGATTTTTGGAAATCCTTCAACAAAACAAATGTGCGAGATGGCAACCTTATTTTAGCGCGGTTTTCTTTCACCCCGTACATGGACCTTTCCATGATGTCTTTTTGTTATTAAATGATTTCAACAACAAAAAATGATTCCATCTTTTTATTTTTAAAATTTCGCATCTTACAATCACAGTCTTTGTTACCCCTTCATAAAGTTTGGCCCTTAATCAATGCTTGTTTATTTACGGGGTTCAAAATAAGCATATGCCTCAATTCATTAATCATGATTTGTATTATATAGGGTGTCCCAAGTCACCAGGCTCCAGCTAAAATGGACCGTTAAAATCGACGCATGCACGTAGTAATCTAAACGTTTCGTCAAAGATATATTTCACAGGTCGGTATTTTCTTGTAAAATTACAAAGCGTAGCTCTCTTTCTGTAAACAAACAGGGCGAAGAAACTTCCCAGGGTCAACGGCTGGCGGCAACGCTGACGACGAAGTCGAGTAGCGGGGCGGGTTTGGCACTCGTACTGATAGATGGTGCTACCTTCTTATCGAGACTAAAGTCCCTAGAGAAGAGCTTCCTACAAGAAGCGACATTCTTTGAAGCGGCGACTGCGTGACGGTGCAGCTTTTAGGAAGCGAGTGCCGGAGCACAGCAGAGGTTTGAATTGAATGCCGCCATTTTGTTCCAGCGGAATATGCTTTGTTATTTGTATTGGTTGTCGTTACTTGTAAAGTAAGTATCAAGGGACTTCAATCAAAAATCCTCGCGACCACTGTGGTTTATGAAATCAATCTTCAAATGTGGACAATAAAAGCGAAACTTAAAGGGAAAAAATGCGTTTGCATAGCGACGGCGCTTTTGTGCAACGGATTTCGCCTGCGTGTCGGCTGCTATCTTTCGCTGGTCGGCTACACCTTCGGACGCTGTTCCCGACGCCAGCTATCAATACGCGCGCCAAACGCACCCCGCAACGCGACTCGGTCATCTGCGTTGCAGTCCGCCGTTGACCCTGGCAAGTTCTTGTGGCCCTATGTTTTACAGAATGGGAGTTACGCTTTGTAATTTTACAAGAAAAAACAGACCTGTGAAGTACACCTTTGACGAAAAGTTTAGATTGCTACGTGCAGGCGTCGATTTTTACGGTACATTTTCGATCGAGCCTGGTGACTTGGGACACCCTATATAAATCATTATATGTGCAATAATACGCTTCTCTCTCCAACATTATTAAAATTTAAGAATATATTTATATATTTTTAGTCTGTAAATACAAAATACTTAAAAACCGGAAGTCGACTATAGAGTGATCATGCTGACCAACTATAAAATGTTATAAATACATTTAGTAACGAACTTGTTTGTAAAAGTTGCTGTTGTTGATGCATGATGGTGGGCTATCGTACACCAGCTCGGAGCACATGGAGCGAAAGCTCACGCTGCAGAACCCAGGGATCCTGGGTTCAATCCCCACCCCTGCCCGTTTCGATCTGGATGAGCATCGTACCGGCGTGCGGACGTGTATCACTACTGCGTGGTGCACGTTAAAGACCCCAGGTTAGCGGTTGTACCGCACTGCAGCTAAATTGCTCATCTACAGCTGAGACACCAGGCGCCCATTGGGGCAGACTAACTTCCGGCTGTATAAACATGCACACAACAATTTGCTTTGTCGCCATGTTCTGGCAGACTAACCTCCTGCTGTATAAACAACCAACGACAAATTTGACTTTTGACTTTTTGACGAGAAAGAGGTTTTGCGGCACCGTTCGGCGAGAATTCGTGTCCGATCACACGCTTCTTGGCCAAGAAATGGCGACCACCACTGTTGCTTGATGAGGTTTCGAAAATTATCTATTTCCGCCTTACTGTGCGCTCTAAAAGGAACGGAAAATGAAGGGCCCTCGAAATCTACGCATGAGACCGCTTTGGGAAATGCCGTAGAAACGGCAAATGTTTTTGTTTTAAGTCTAAGCATATTGTCTGCCTCATCCTTTGTCGATCTCCCGCCGTAGGGTGCAAAGGTTTGGCCCTTCCAAATGCTACGCGTGAAAGTAGACGATCGTGATTTTTTTAGAGTGCAGGAATCCTATAATCAATCTTGGGCTCTGTCCATGTCGTGATGAACGGACTTTGTACAGGCACGAAGTTGTGTGTCACTACAACGTGGTACACCTCAAAGACCACAAATTGCCCGTCGTATTGCACTGACCAGATTGCCCTTTGAAACGACTTGCTAAATTTCGATCATTTTCAATCGCTAAAGTCTGCCTAAATTTCAAGAGTGCTTTACCTCTGCAAGTAAACATATTCTTAAGGCCCCATTCTCGTTTATTTTCCAGATATATTTTTTAATTTTGAAAAGACCATGACGTGCGATGTTATCGTAGACCCTGTAGAATTTTAATACTTTCAGCCTCTCGCTACCATCTATTAAAATGAAAATCTATTTCGGGCAGCCAACTTCACCGAGTTTCCGATTAACGCAACAACGAGAGATAATCTTGCCGTGCAACGCTATAATTTCCGGCTATGACAATGCGTTGCTTCGTATTTTATACACTGGAATCGCCGTCTGGAAACAAACCTCGCCCTACTTCCGGATTACGCCGTGCGTTTCATTTTCCGAGTCGTTCTTTTTTGTTACGTCCCGGATTCAGAAACGCGGGCATTTCCTCGGGCCCGTTGAGCATTTCCGATTCCTCGAAGAGGTCGTGTTACGTAATTTCTGAAGCAGAGACTGCTGGTGAATAGCTTAGACTATGGTGTAAGGTAGACCGCGTGACACATCTGTACCCTCTCTCTCTGTCTCTGTTTTTCTTTATCTTCCTCTTTTCTGTCTCCGTTTGTAGCTTCTCAATAGAATTCTGAAAATCATGTGCACAACCATTTTGCTTTTAAAAAAGATTTTTTTTTTTTGCGTGAGTTTTGTCTAGCCCAAACGTTGCACGGCAATTGTTGGAACGGAACATTGACGAAAATGTGCTCATGTGATGCCCTCTCATGGTTCTAACCGTGACACCAAAACAAGGATTATCAGAACTGCGAAAAACATTGTTTCTGGCACATGTAAAATAAGCACGGTGGCATCTGAAGTCATTGTGTTTTGAAACCAACCCCATCAAACTCTTATTTCCGCCGATGGAATCAAAGGTATTCCCACTAAATATGTTTTATTAAGTGTTTGACAAATGGTGGAAGACCAGCCACATCGAACTTTACTGCCCGGGCTAAGGCTCCATCTGAGCACAATCCATCACAGTGCTTGCTTTGTCGGCACTAAGAAGAAAATGCGGAGAATGTCGACTCTCGCGTGTTTGAAGAGTTTAGTCGAAGTCTGCAACCGCAATATCTTAGGGTAGTCCTGCAGGGCTTTAGGTGCCCTACTTGAAAGTGTTTTTTACTATTTCTGGGCCTATTTTCTCAGCTAATGTCGACTGGGCAGTTGACATAAAGCGTATTGAATATTTCCTTTCCTAGCCCCGCATTGAAATGTATAATTTTGCACGAAAAAAATACACAGTCAAGCTAGGATGGGAAACATCATACTCTGAGATTATGTAGTGCAGCATTTATGACCTTGCAGATTTTACAGCTACAGCTCGGGTCCAATCTTTGTCACTGGTAAATGCAAGAGTTTTCTAGGCTACTGATTGGACGTGACGTCACAACATTTTGCTGTACGAGAAATATCGACCAACGAAACTTTTTGTTTACCTGCTCGCGATTTTGAGATTCTGCGGTATTTGACACGAATGTGCTAGCTTCTCCCGAGCGCTTCTTTATCCACCGGTGTATGTCAGAGTACTTGTGGCAAAAAAAAAATCATTTTAATTTGCAAAAGAAGTACTGGGTTTTTATTGTTTTCTTACATATATTATCGGACGTTCTAATCTTGAGCTTTTATGAGATCACATCGCCCTCATGGCTGCCTTCATTGGAGACAAATTCACTCTTTCGATTTTGTGAATACGTGATGTGTAGACGTCCTCTTGTTTTATATTCGTCTGCGAAGGACACTTCGTAGTAGACGAAACCACGCTCTTCACTCTCGTTAGCAAACGAACAGTCTGCTAACGAACCGTCTGCTAACGATATCGTAGTCACGTTTCAGACTGGGAAATTGTTCATGCGATTTCGCCGTTGCTGAACTCCGACAGCTCGAAGGTCAACAATATGTTCCGATGGGCTAGTTGGTTCATGACTGGATATTAGCGCCGAAGGACTGGGACAAAGGGAAGGAGGTAACTTCAACACGGAGCGCACTCGCAACTGAAAGATTATTAGAAACACATTGACCTAAATACTATATTAAAACCACGTTACTTCCAGCCACCCCTCTTTCTCTAAAAATAACATTCCCTTATCTAACAGTGCCACAGACGGCTCACCGACTTATCGGCGCCCCTTGTTTTGATGACAAACGCTTTCTTGAATTTTCCTGTTTGGGCTCCAACCAATCAGGGACGTCTAATAGCCGTGTCCTACATTGCGAGAATACAACCAACGCTGCTTGCTGACATAGCAAAATCTAGTAGGGTACGTTGTTGAGCTAGTTGATTCATTTTAGCGTTTGTCCTGTTTACTTCTTGCCCTTGTCGTTTTCGCGCTAGTTGGTATGTTTAACTTAAAAAAATCTCAATAGTTTTGCGATTCCGAGCAATTTGACCGTTATCGGATATGTTTCATGGTCGCCAGTTGGGGACGATGAAGCGTGGGAAAGGAGTATGTTGAGAGACGTATTTTGCATATCTCCTCCGACACTCCGGCCCTTAGCCCTAACAGTCTTCGTGTTTTAGCGGTTCGTCGCCTGTCGTTCCAAATCCCTCAGTTCAGTTTTGAGCGCTTTCTACGAGCCTTCGCTGTATTTTTAATAACAGTTATAATTGTGTGTTTGCGGATACAACGGGATGTGAGTCAGTCGCAATGGGCGTGGTGTTTGATTGCTCTGCTGTAATAATAATAATAAGGATAATATTAATGATGATAATAATGTTAACAATATTAATAATAATAATACTATTTGTAGGTGAGACATTTAGCCTGTGCAGTACTACTGCTTGTCTGAAGCCTTTAACGTGCCCGGTGCACCACGTAGTGAGGTACATGACCGCACGCCGGTATGATGCTTATCCGAATAGAAACGGGTAGGGGTGGGGATTGAGTTCAGGATCCCTGGGTTCTGCAGCGACAGCTTTGGCTTCACATGCTCCGAGCTGTGATGAGTTAATGCACTCGGCCACCGATCCCCCCTTGCTACATTTTCAGCGCTGGGAACCACTATTGTTGGTTGTCTATGAATTGAGAGAGCATTCGTCTAGGACAGTTCCTCAAGGACGAGCTCTAAAACGACGTCGAGGATTACATCCCAGAGGACGACATCAAAGACGACGTCTAGGATGACCTCTAGGGCGATTTCAAAGACGACCTCTGGCCACGGACGACCACGAGGACGACCTCAAGGAAGACGTCGGGGACGACGTCTAGAACGACCTCTAAGGTGATCGTAAGGTACGACCTCTAGGACGACCTGAAAGACGGCGTCGAGGATGACCTCTTAGAGGACCACTTGAAAGATGACGTCTAGGACGACGTCTAGGACGACCACTAGGGCGATCTCAAGGACGACCACTTGGACGAGCTCTAGGGACGACCTCAAGGACAACGTCTAGGATGAAGTCCTAGAGGATGACTTCAAAGACGACGTCTAGGACGGAATTTAGGATGACCTTAATGACGACTTCTAGGACGACGCTGAGGACGACGTCAAGTTCGTCAGGTCCTTCACAGAGGATGCGAATGAGAAGGAGTGTGAGAATATGAGCTGAAATAGTCTACTGCGCACACGTACTGCGCATTAGGAGGCCAGAAAGTCCAAGAAATCCGGGGGTGGGGAAGGGGCTGTAAAGAATGCTATTGCATTCAAAACAAAACAAGTGCTGACTCACCGTCGTCGTAGATGGGTCCTCCCATGCGCGAGTGGCAGGTGAGAGCCTTTCCCCAAGCGGGCTGGGCCAGGTTATTGCACGAGCCGTCCAGAGACCGGTACCGTCCACGCTGGCAGTTATCCGGGTACAGCTTCTGGCACAGGCTCCTCCACTTGTTCACGGGTTGCAAGGCCGTCAGGTCTAGCCGAGACACGGCCCTCTGGACGTCCTCCATGGACGCGTGGTACCTAGAAAAAGACATGCACTTTTTTAACACAAAATGTTTTTGGGCTGGTTTTCATACAAAATGTTCCACGCTCGAGTGTGACGAGAAAGAGCTACACACAAGCTATCATAACGCACATAGGGATCATAGTAAGCAATTTATAAGCTTCCTAAGAGAAGGCATTCTTAGTCATAATTAATCGAATGCACTCACAATTAGGCGTAATCGATAGCAACAAGCAAGATTTACGAAAAAGGCTCCGTGACGGCTTTGGTCGGCGCCACTGAACCACAAGTGCTAGAGTTAGGCTTTACTAATGGTTATTCGGCTTTCACATGGCACCTTTGGGCAAATATTGCTAAAGAAATGCCAGAGTTAGGCTTTACTGGTTGTTAGGTTGATATGTGGCATCTTAGACTAAAGTCTGGTACTTGGCACTTATTTAGCGACCCAGAGGAAAGCCATCGCAAAGCAATAGAAAAATTAAAGAAAAGTACTTTACTACTAGCTTACGCCTTAGAGCAAAACCATATTAGGCCCAAGTTGGGCCCTATGATAGCCAAACTTGGGTCAAGTTTGGCGTTTCTCTGACAAGCTGCCTAGGGAAATAAAATTCTATGTAAACTGTTCGTGCCGGATCAGTGAACAGCTCTCTCTGTGGTAGGCGTGTTGGTCTCTGCAACTTTATGTTTCATTCAGCAGCTTGTAATATAGTTTGTCAAAAGGGAAATCCTGGACTGTGTGCTATCTACCAAAGAGGCTGTGCCAGCTGTGCCTATGCCGAAATGGTGCGACTGCACAGGATGCCTGCAATGTTGGCACTGCGACAAGGTTGTGAAACGAGGCCCGGAAGTTTTGGCACTCTGTGAACGATCATGGACTCTGCATCACGAGACTATTTTGAAAGTATACTGGACGGAGATGCACCAAAGCACCAATATCTAGAAGCCATTGGTTGATTACAGGTTAGTTTCGGTGGTTTTCGGAGCTGCCCAGGCCAAACAGATCTTTTGAATTCCCGGGTTTTACTCTTCACGGCATGTTATGAATGAACTCTACCTTCAATAGAGCTATTAAAAAAATGGCTAACGAAGTTTATGCCGCAACCAATATTCAAGTTTTCCAGCGCTCTCCAGTGGCTTGACAACACAGGTATAATTTTAAAGTTGAGCAGGCAATAAAAAGAAACACCACTATTTGGGGCGTTTTCTTTTCCTTTTACTTGTGTGAGTTTCCACAGCACTAATTTCACATGGCCAGGTTCCTTTAAACTTGCCACGAACAACCTGCACACCTGTACCGCCCGCATGTTACAACAATTCACGTCATCAGTAGAGACTCAGACTCTCATACCAAATTTAAACTTTTAATGAATTGGCAAGAAGGAACTATTATGACTTGTAATTTGAGTAACTTTTTCAAATGTGTCTGTTAATTTGTTGAATTTATTTTGAGAAATATCAGTGTGTATCAAAAACTTGTCGGTGCTCCCTTTATGCCAATGGAATGGTGGATTCGTATCAAATTGTAATCGACCTGAGTGGCAAAGAGTATGGTTGCCTTTTTGCTAGTGTTACAGTATAACAATTGGGCTGAGAAATACTCGCATTTCTCAATAATTAAGCTGATTCAAAATCCCAATTGAAAAAATAAATCGCATGCTTCTTATACACTATATTTCATAATACCGTATAAAAACATATGGCATATTATGTTTATTTTTCTCGATTAAGATCACCCACGTAACTTTAAAGTTTTACTTTATAGTTGTCTATCACACTTTGCCTGTCAGAGGGCACATGGGTGCCATTGTTTTTTTCTCTTTACTGATTTTGTCAAAATCGAAATTTTTATTGAACGATGCATAGAGCATTCAACAATAATTCCTGTTTTATACGAATAAAACGTGTGTAAGATACTTGAAATTGTCTCTACGCACTTAAAATTGTAGCTTCGACTGATAAAACTACTTTTCCGAATTTTGCTCGTAGGTGTCTTTTATATGATATTACGGAGAAGGGGCCATATGGATGCCTACGTTTATTTCAATAGGGGAGACAAACTGTTAATGTGGTGGTCACAGTAAGCATGAACTATATTTTTCTGAAGTTCACTGAACCGTATGTGGTAACAATGCCCCCAAACAAATTCACAAATTGAATCGCTTTGCAACTCGTGACCTAAATTTGAAGAACAAGGACCACAAAAAATTACGCCAAGAAGGTATCAAGTGAACTTACTAACAAGACTGCGGTACATTCTTCTTTTCCCCCTGAGAAATGAAACATTTTTTATGAAAACAATGGCATTTTATGTTTGATGTGTGCCATAAATCAGCTCTTACCACCCTGCGATTACAATACTGTCACGAACGGAGGTGACACGAAGACGAGCAGGGAACTGAAAAATAAAGGTTTAATAGGCGAACTTGTGCCAAACAAGATAAGTAAGGAAAGAGCGTCGAGGCAGCAGAAAAGCAGGCATCGATTCGGCGGCGAAACAAGAGCGCGAGCGAGACTGACTCGACAAGGTCGCGGGCAGCTGCTTATCTACCGTGCGTCACTATCTCGAAAGTTCCGCAAGAAAGTTCGAGTGTCGCGCACTCGGGGCGAGGATGAACTGGCACTTTAGAGAACAAGAAAGCAGGGGAAAGTTATGTCTGGTACGAGAATGAATGCGAATCTTCTAGAAGTTCGTGACCGAGCGTTGCTTTCTCGGACCTGCGGGTGGCGATATTACGGCTTTTAATGTGATGAGCAGAAATTCAAGATATCAGAAAGGGGGCACATTGAACCAATTGCCAGACAATTAGTCGGGCATAAAATTAAAAGATATACGTTCGTGAGGTTGAAATTAGTATTAAATAATATTGTGGGAAATAAGCGCCAAAGGAACACGTACAAAGAGTAGAATAACAACGACACAGGGCGCACTCTCAACTGAATTTATTAGGAAAAAACACACACTTATATACCAACGGGAGCACACTATCAAACACCACACGTCACGTTAGTCCCCGCCCAGACCACGTTTCAAATATTCAAACTCATCCGTAGACAGAGCCAGAGAAGTATCGCTAATGCACTTGTCACCCCTACTCCTAATCTCAAATGCCTCGTGAAGCTCGCGTGACACTTTGTTTTTGTATTTCGCCAAAATTTTGGTGCTGTCGAATGATGGGGCGCAAGAGCATCTGTTGCAATGTACAGCCAAATGCCCTGACGGTGTGGTTCTAGTTGAAGCGGCGTGCTCGCGGACCCGATCATTGATACATCTTCCAGTTTGGCCTACATAGCTTAAACCACATGTCATTGGGATTTCGTAAACGACGGCGGTTGTGCAATCAATGTATTTATTCCTGTGCTTGGTGTTGCACGGGTCTGTCATCGGTTGGGGGTCATTGATTCTCCTGCATAATCGCGACATTTTGTTAGGCGCTGAAAATACGACCGGAACATCATAGCGCCCAGCCACCTTCTTAAGATTATGTGAGACACCGTGCATATATGGTATCACCACCGGCCGTATGTTACTCTTTTCGCGCGACGGTTTCTGCGTCCCCTTGAACTTCTTTATCAAGCTCCCAGCCACTTCGACCAATGAGCTAGCTGGAAACCCCCTTTTGCAGACGATCCATAAAGAAATATAGTACGTAAAGAGTGGCCACTCAAGCCGTTTCATGGCCCAGGAGTTAAGGGACTCTACTGGCCATTAGTAGGCGCAGCAGTGCCACTTATTTTGAACATTTGTCAGATATATAATATTAATAAATAACTTCATTGTATAGATTAAATTTTAAAATTGTTACGAACTTTGAAAACTTTCAAAAACGACTTCAACGGCTGTGGCTATGGCTGCGGCACGACGGTTGGCTCCGGAGTCGTGGACGCGACGGAGGGCGGATGGGGCGGATACTTCGGCTGTTTGGTCTGTGCCTCTTGGGTTGAGTTGGTTCTGCGGCTTGTTGTCTCGTGCGGGTTTCTAGTCATTCTTCCGTTGCGGTCATGGTATACGGTATATGTAAGAAGTATTGTGAGTGTAGTTTCTTTGTTGACGGACATTTGCATTCGGTCACTGAATTTAGAAGCCACTGAGAGTCATATGTGCAAGCGCCTTTCAGCACATGGTCATATGCGCAAGCGCACTTTCATGGAACTTGGACAGTAATTTTTTTAAATGCCCTCCATCATATTGCATTTGTCGCTGTAAGTCTCGCTGTAATACAGTGCTTTTTCACCAGTGTGCAACTGTTGACGTGTTATTCATACATTTTGCTTGTGTATTGTTATTTTTGTAATGTATGAATAACATACGTCGCTTCTTGTTATCAGAGTTGACGATTGTTTTGCTTGTCATAGTTACAAGAATAAATACTTTTGTGTGTCAATCCCTGGTGTCGTCCCATGTCGTCCCTTCGAAAGGGTTAGCACAAATGTGAAAATATCCTTTTCGGCGTGCGGTCAGTTTGAATTATATGTAGCGCTGGATGTCTTTTCTTCTACAGTGAAATTAAGGTATGCTTATAAAACAATTCTGTTTTAAACAAAAACCATGCTAGTTACAATAACACTGACTCGTTAAACTAGAGGGCGCATGCTACTACCCCGGTACAAAAATACCGCCAGAATTCACCTTCAATCCATTCATTCATCTGGCCAGCGGTTACTGCGTGTATCCATCCATTAAACACTCAACTGGGGACTATTCTGGCCGCTGGGTGCGCTCGCTAACGCTGAATTGGGCCGCTGGGGCCTATGGAAGTGTCCGCTCTTTACGTGGTCTTATATTTCTCTATGGACGATCTACTTGTCTAACAAAACTATCCTGGGCGCTATGCAGGCAAGACTTTTCTGAGAGAAGCCTCCATACACGAGAGCTCGCGATGCCTCTCTTCACGAGTTTGGAGTGGCAGGAATCAAAGATTAAGGATCCCCTTCTTAGATCGAGGGGAGTACTCCCAGCAAATATGCTCACCTAGAAACTGAGCTTGAGGTGAAGAAATTGCATAATCCCGTCTTTAGGTGTCTCGTGAGTAAATGACAATCCGTGGCAGCAAGAATTGAACACCTTTAGCGTCTCTGTAACTTTACAGCTAGAAAGATCGGGATTGCGTCCGAGGATGAGAAAATTATCTACATACCTAAATACCTTGTATTTGCCATCACTCATCTCCGAGCTATCCGCTAACGCCTTTCCGCACTTACTTAAAAAGATATTGCACAGAACTGGCGCGACACTGGCACCGATGCAAATTCCCTTCTTTTTGTAAATAAACACCCCCTCAAACGACACGAACGTGTTGTTTCAAATAAAAAGACAGGAGCTCGAGGAAACCCTCAACATTAATGCCACAGGAGCTCTGAAAAGCCGCTACCCCACTCAGGTCGATGCAATCTCTTACCGCAAGGTAGAGGGGCTCATGGGGGATGGAATAAAACAAATCCTGGACATCTACCGAAAAACCGCTGCGCATGCCATGGTGAGCGTTGCTCAAAATTCAATGACGCACTCCGAGTTTTTGTGGCAAACGGGTCATCCAGTTTTAACCCGGACAAATGCTTGCGCAAATAGTCCCCTATCTGCGACTGCCACGTGCCTCTCTCTGTCACTATCGCCCTGAAAGGGCACTCAGGTTTATGAGTCTTAGCGGTGAAAAATATGTCCAAAATCAATTTCCTGCTGGCTTTCACACTTTTCAGGACCGTGGGCAGCTCCAAGGAGCGGCACAAGTCCAGCGCGCGGTCCTTCACCTTCGTTAGGGCACCAGGGCTCACCAGCATGAAGTTATTCTACTCTTTGTCCGTGTTCCTTAGGCGCTTATTTCCCATGATGTACAAACTAGCCCATCTAAGCATTTTATTATATAATATTGTTTTTTTTATTTTTTTGTCTACAATTATTTCTGTATAACAAAATGACGTATCCATTTGTTCCGCCGGAATTCTTTTTTTTTTTAAACGTTGTGCTGGGAGGCAAATGTCTCAGAATATAGGTGAAATTTTTGCCGATGCAACTACGAATTGTTTCTTGTTGTTTCTTCAACTCAACAAACTTCATTTACATCATGGCACTAACTAATTGCAACTGCTTGTAACACCGCTGTATTTCCTCTAATATGGTTGTGTGGTGTTCAATCAATATAAAGCGAGTGCCGGTATATTTTGCCGCTCGGAACAGGCCGAGGTTATTCCTGACAGGAGGTGGACGGCGAAACGTGAGTCTTTCCTTGGCCGTTTACCGCCATACAGGCGGAAAATGGCAAAATGTCCTACGTTAGTTATTTTTTCTTTCCATTCTTTTCTCACAACCAGCCCTTTTCATAACCATATTTTTTATAACAACCTTTCTAAAACCTGTCCTATAACTTTTCTCATAACCTTCTCATAACATTTCATGACCACCTTTCTTATAGCCTGCCATCGTGCGATTCCAATCGCTAGTTTTTTCAAGGCACCACACTTTGCTGCTGTCAGGTAACGGGCTGCCATCCGCCATATTTGAGTATCACTGTTCAGCCAAAATATGTGTAGACATAGGACAATGCATTTTGTTCTCTCGTTTGTTTCTAAAACATTGGGATAGTCCTTCGTGCAGCTGCAGCAAGCGAAGACTATCACACTATACTCGAATTCTCCTAAACAACGACAGTACAAATGTCCAGCTTCTCGCGGAAGGTTACTAATTTACCTTTTCATGTGTTGATTTAAGATATATGTGCGGGCATCTTAGATTAGTTTTATGTTATTTAATCAAGACGAACACGTTTCAAAGGCTGAAAGCGTCGTTGCTTCCGTGAGCAAGCGAATCTTGAGAAAACTATTCCGCGCAGCGCTTCAATAATGCGCTAAACGTCCTCTTTTTTATTTACGTCTCAGCTAGTATTTATTTCGTCCAAGCTAGAGCCACTAAGTAAGTTTCGCTTCAGAGTAACGAAACGCCAGCCATCTTGGTGCTCAGTAATCGTTGCCGGTTGCCTAAACTTTTATCTGAAATCGCTGGGAACGGTTTTACGCCTTCCAAAATTGTTGAAACAGTCGGCAACAAAAAAAAAATTAAGTATTATTTTTCAACTGTAGCGACTGCTAATGGCGCCGTCTCTGCACTATCGGGTAATGGAGCGTCTCTGCAAATCGGGTAATGGAGTGCCGATACTCGAAGTTTTATTGGTTTTATACTTGTTTTCAGCTGAAGAAAACAGAGGTTTGCGTATTGTCCATGCGCCGCGCGAAGTATTCTTGCAAGATTTGGATGTCGTAGGAAGGAGCGATGCTTGTGGCGTTTGATACGTGTTTGTCTAATCGAAAGTGCACCTACATAGGTGTGCCTTAATTCCCCACATAAAGGGGGAAAATAGTAAGTCTCCGCGAGAAGCCGGAAATTCATTTACTGTGGTTTTTGAGATGAAAACGAGTATAGTTCATGTAATCGAAATGAAACACAGAGGTGCAAGAAACGTGAGCTCTCATCGCGGGACATTTCTTCCCACATTGCACAAGATCACTCAAGGGACTAGGGACCTTCAAGGCTTCCACTTTGCGCCTGTAATATTTGCTGTGGTTCAAGCTAAGGGCAAAGTGGAGAAAAGTTCCCCTTTTCCCCAGGGTTTGCATAGCGATAGAATCACGTTGCAAATAGTTAATTACAGCCCCATGCCTGGTTTGTTTTACCTTGAAGCCCGTGCTGTGCTCCGAAGAAACTGTATACGCGCATCGCTTGTTTAATAGCAGTGTATTGCACTTGTGATAGACACTCCAGGCGTGCAGACGGTATTTTACGATGAACCAAGAGTATTTTGGTTCATCGGTTTTGTGCGCTTGTGTTGCACCGCCCGATACAGACCATTCCGGTAATCGCCTTCTGCTCGCCGCCATCTTTGTCTACTGGGCTGTGGAATGCAGCATACGCAATAGCTCTCTCTACTGTTAACTATCGGACGCAGTGCATGAGTGCACATACCAGGAGCTCCGCATATTTTACCCGAGTGGTAAGTACCTGGAAATGTGTATAGAGGCCTTAAAAAAGCGAGCCCAGTACCATTTCATGGTCGGTCGCATTTCGCTTTGGCGTTTTCCCGCCGCGCTTTACACGACTCTCGCCGCGAAGCGGGCGCATTTCTGCCGCTGCCCCGTTGACAGAAACGCGGGTCGCTCATTGGCCGAACCCTGGCCTGTCTTTGTTTCGTTATCGGCGAATCTGTTACAGGTGTCGTGCGTTGTTTCTTTTTCTTATTTTTTTGTTTGTTGCTGCTGCTTTGGATCGTTCGTCACACCTAATGGTAGTGTCACGCGTTCAACGGGCACGGCTCGAAAAATTTCCTCGTCGGCCTTTGCAGCTCTACTGTATTACCTGCCACCGGTTTCCCCGCATCTGCAGTGGCGTTTGGGGATATCGCCGCTGCTATTTAAAGCGAGTAAGAACGTTGGCAACAAATTGTAGGTGACTGTCGTAATTAAATAATATTATTATTATATTAATTATAATATTATATGAACTACTTCGCTGGTTTCAAAGCTACTTGTCATGTCGTACGAATCATGTTCGAATTTCTAGTGTCCCTTCTAAACTATTTTACTCAACTTCCGGTGTCCCCCAGGGGTCTATTCTGGGGCCTCTTCTATTTCTGATATTTGTTAATGATATAGCCTCATGTGTAAAAAAGCTGAGCTCCTACTCTTTGCGGATGATATTAAGATTTTTATGCGCGTTGCTACTCCTCTTGATTGTAATGCTCTTCAGCACGAAGTGAATAACATACTGCAATGGTCTTTGGCGAATAATTTGCTCCTAAATCCTACCAAAACTAAGGTTCTTTCTTTGAGCAGACGACACACTGTTATGCATTTTACTTACTCTTTGGGAGGAACTCTAATCGAACGCGTGTCTGTGATGAAAGATCTTGGTGTGTGCCTTGATAGTACGTTGTCATTCAATGCTCATGTTTCTTTTATTGTTGGCCGTGCGATGAAAACTCTTGGTATCATATCTCGTATAACTAAAAAGTTCAGACGCCCTGCTTGTTTGATTCGTTTATTTTGTGCTTTAGTTCGTTCACGGCTTGAATTTGCATCTGTTGTTTGGAATTCTCTAACAAGTACACAGTCTTTAAGTATTGAATCTGTGCAAAAAAGAATGATACGCATTTTGTATGATAGACACTTTCAGCGTCGCTTTTATTATGATTATGAATTTCTTCTTAAGAGCGTTTTACTTACAACTTTATCAAACAGAAGATTCGAGCGTGATCTGATTTTCTTGCACAAAGTGGTAAATGGTTGGACTGATGCTAATCAACTTCTGAATTCTGTCGATTTTCATGTTCCTTGTCGCGTTACCAGAAATTTAAATGTCTTTTATATTCAATTCATGTCTAAACTCTCACCACTGTCCCGTATGCAACTTTCATTTAATACAATCGCATCCTCTACTTTGGACATCTTCACAGATCTCCCAGTTTTTCGCCGGAACTTGGCAAGTCTAGTTGAAAGTTGAAACTCTATTACATTTTGTGTGAAGTGTGCGACCTATTTGTAGTTATGCTAATTTGTACATTGGAGCTGTGCGTGTGCTGTGTTTCTTCTTTTTGTCTTGTGTGCGCCAATGTGAAGACCCGCGTGGTTGTTTTTGGGCACATTAAATAAACAAATTATTATTATTATTATTATTATTATCACAAATGACAAGTGATGAGGCGGCGAATACCTGAATAAACTGAACGTTTAATGGGGCGAACTTGTGCCCAAAACAAAAAGGAAACAGAAGATAACTAGAAAGCGTCGCTGGCGTCTAAGTCTGCGTAACAGCAGGATTGAACGCTGGGGCGAGACTGACTTTGGCTCGCCACGCGAAGCTCACTTATGTACACGCGTGGGCTTCTGGAATGATCGGCGTAGAAGGTTCGACGCGTAGAACATTCGGACCTAGAACAAGCAACACGGTTCTTGAATTTACACGAGCATCACACTACAGGCTTAACAAAAATGTGCAGTCGCGGCCAGGAATCTAACCCTGCGTTTCTGCGTGGTAGGCAAGCGCGATAACTGTTAGGCCCCAAGCGCGCTGCCTGCCTGGCCAGCTACGCGCGCGGCAATATATTCCCGTTTAAAGGTCAGACAACCTATTGTCACCGACAAAAAAATATTTCCGATGCTTCGTTGGAGTATATATTTATATATGTATTTACGCGCGAAACAATTATTTGTCGAAATGCTCCCTGGAGAAGGGGAACAAAGGGAGGAGGGACAAACATTCTTGTCCAGCTCGCTTGCATCTTTGCATTTCATTGCATTATATTAATTTGTCCTCGCAAGTTTAGCTACGACGTCGTTCGTCGCCTTCGGACACAAAAAGCTCGAGTGCAGCTCTTGCAGTCGCTTCGATAACGCGGTCGCGAAATTATTTTCTTTTATTTCCTTCGTACACGAGAATGAAAGGATGCTTCGAAAAATGCTGACGTACCCTTTCGGGCAAATTCCTTCATGTCTCGCGGGTGAGGCTGCAGAACGCAGCTCGTGGTGCAGGGAACTGTTGGTGCTCGCCGATGTACCCCATGGTGTGAGACGAGCGTCACAAACTGGCGTTGCACCGCTAATACACCATACAAAATACTGTCTGTAGGCTTGTTCTTTTCTTTGAAAGGCGGTTTTGTCGTGCTGATTATAGAAACGATGTCTGCACGCATGTTCGAAGCACACCTACATGTCGGACTTCGAACCTGCTTGAGACCTGTCCGCAAATAAGTCTGCCTTCGTGCCTACTGCAAACACCGTTTTTTTGTGTGTTTTTGTCTATGATGATTGGGTTGTGTGACTGCGTCTTGATTTCTTTTGTGTTGTTGTTGGATCCCCGACTGGTGGCATCATGGAGTACCATGCTCTGAAGCTGCTCGATGCGTTTGTGTTTGTCTTGGAAGTAGCGTCGAACGCGCCGAAATACCCGCACCGTGCTTTGTCGAGGAGATTGACGCTACTTGCTAGACAAATGCAAGCACACCAAGGGGCTTTACCATGCTGCTTTTTACAGCGACTTAAGAAAATAGGAACAGCGCGCTTTGTGCGCACTGTTCCTAATTTTTAAGTCATGAACGAAGTCGCCTGCATCGCCACCTTAATTTCACAGTGCCCTTGGCGGTGTACGGTGGAGGTGGGTGCGACAGATGTTCCGCAGCTCGTGAAGCAACCTGCCTGTGGACGTGTGCAACCGTGGGTTGCTATTCATTAAACGCCGCGGCGACATTAACAATTTTTTTAGCTTTATCTGTTTTCTTTTTTTCCCTGCTTTTGACAGCAAAAGGCCAGGATCGCAACATCCAGTAGCGAGGTTCCTTTTGCCGTACAGCTTTGCGATGTTTTTTAGTGATATCGCGGGAGCGTTGACCGGCGGGCCGTTCAGCGCCTTGTCAGAAAGCGCTTTGGTTTCATAAGCGATTGTCACTGCAGCGTTGCGAGCACTCGCGGAATCTCGTGGTTGTCGCCACAGCGTTCCATAATACGCCACTGATCGGTTCGCCGGTCAACTCTTTCGTGATATCGTTAAAAAAATTGCGAAGTTATACTTTGTTGCCACCTAAAGAATACTGTAAAACCCTTTAATTTCGCGGCCCCTATTTTTTGCGAATCGGTCACAAAGGACAGAATCGCGGCCACTAAATTTCGCGAATTCCAGATGCCTGCATTGAAATTCTTAAAGATCGAAATTTTCGCGTGCCCTGAAATTTCGCGAATTTTTCAATTCGCGAAATACGCGAAAATCAAGGGCTCGCGAACATTAAGGGTTTTACAGTACTCGGACTCATGTGTGGTATAGAACGCTAACCAGTCACAGCAACATCGGGTCGATCTCGGACGTTTTGCGTCTCTCTAGAGTGGCATCATTCCTTCATTCAGGCTGCTGTAAGTTCAGAACGCTGCGGGAAGTATGAGGAACGTCGAAACAGAATCGACATGGGGCTTTAAATTATGATTGTCTTGCCGGCGTTATGTGCTCACGAAAGCGCCGAGTATGCACCTGGTCACCATCTGTCGAGGTCCATGGATTCGATAGTATATCGAGAAGACAGTCAAGGCACCACTTATGCGCTTATGCACATTTGTATGTGCCGCAACAACTGATGTGCTAATATTTGACACGGAGCACCAACCTCCATAAGTGAAGATTCTAAATAGCCTCGACATCATGTTCGAGCTTACTGTGTCAAGCAATCTCGATTGCAGATGCAGAAATAGTGGATAAGTCGTAAACTGGTTTGCTTATCTTTAATTTCTAAGATATGCTATCGTCACCCAATGCATGTTTTTTATATTAAAAACAGTTCCAAATCAAAATGCAAAAAGTCTGTAGATACTATAGTTTATTAAGTGTGAATTTTCTGCATAAATTAAGTTACACTCATACACGCGCAATATGAAATGAAATCCTTCTTGCTCTAGGTATTGATTTACATTCCAATGCAGCTACTTGTTTTGGCTCTTTAAAAATTGTTCGCTAATGTTTTGTCTTTTTTTCGAAAACAAATATTTCACACGTTGAGTACGTTTGCAAAGTTATAGAACACACGTTAAAGGTAAAAAGAAATAAGCGCTAAAAATTATGTTCGATTCACTTTCTTCTTGTTGCTTTTAGTCTCGCATAGTACGTTTATAGTATATTTTTTTACTTTAGTATCAAATTGAACGTCTGCACGTGCGAAGGACAAGGAAGGGTAGTCATAATTTGCCTTCTCAATAAGAAAAAAGAAAGGGCTTCAGAAAGTCTGGTCACAAGGTCATGGTTTTCATCTTCACAACAATGCACAATCAGCCGTAAAAGATTCGAACACGCGTATTATCTACACGTTCACACAAAGAAACCATCAATAACAATTAAGTACAACAAAGGTCCGCCTATGGACACGCCCCATTAACTATAGAGTGTGTTAAGATGTTCATTAACTTTGACTTACTGTTTCCGGTGCGTCAAAAGGATGGAAGTAATCGATTCAAGAATAAAAGAGGGCGGGCCGATGCTCTTTTAACTGGAATAATAATTATCCGTCGAAAACCACTGATAATTATCAGTCGGAAATCTGGGAACGAAAAATAACAGCGTTAATTGTAAAAAAAAAAAAAAGAAATGTCGTTGGTCTCTTTTGTTCGCAAGTTCTGAACAAAAACCAGAAAAGCAGCCAGTCTCGCTCCTAAAATCATATGCATGCACCTACATCTCCGTCACAGCTGTCTGCACGATAAACCGTTCAAAAACGTCTAATTATTACAAAAAGAAGAAATGTTACATTTAAATATTGCTATAGATCAGAATCACAAAAGACTGGAACGTCTTTGCCATCAAAGCGTGTAGAACCAAGCAGTCTAACGAGATTTCTCTTCCTTCTAATACGCATTGATAACTCTTGCTTAGACAACAAAAGCTAAGTAGCAGCAGAAAAAAAAAAGTTTGAAATTAAATGCCCTAAATGTACTGGAGAGTTGCCGGTTCCTGTCTCACATTAGATCACGAAACTAAAGAAGACTAAAAGCAGAAAATGCCAGCTGACACGGAGGGAGATCTTCGCATCACAATGAAACTCATTTCCCAAGGAGTGCGGCGAACAATGACCTCGGTAAGTTTTTCAAGATGGAAACATTAGAGGGAGAGGGGGCGCTAATTGGCTCCTGATAAGATGTCGCCGTTCTTGTACGCGAACAACTCACGCCAAGAGTAAAGAAACAACACGACCGATTTGGCAGCAGGCCAGAAGTCTACGGTCTGAAAGCGGAATTAGTGTCAAGAACCATGCCAAGGCCTCGCATACCGCTGGTCGAACATATTCCATTCTTAATCGAGATAATATCGGCTTTAATTTCAAGTTCACCAACACCGGTAAGTCAGCCATAAGCAAATATGCAATCTACATCACTCGGATAATAAAATTTATCCTCGCTGGCGCTAACCACGAAGAGGTGAAATTACGGCGAAAGATAACACACATTCGGCGCCCAATTGCTCGGACGCAGGGTGCCGTTGTGGTGTGATGACGTTTCGTAAGGAAAGTGCCCGAACACGTAGCTGGTTCACATTGACGTCACATCAGCCGCCATTTTGGTGTCCTTGCTGCTGGGTACATACCTTCTGCGGTATGTATTTTGTACCACCGAATCTGGTTTTCTCAGCGAGGGCAAGCATAGGTATAATGACCGGCATGATGCGATGACGTCACGCGCAGGTAATATATTCACCAACACGCGACACCTGACGTCACGCAGTTCCAGTGGCTCTTCTGTCGGCACTGCGCATGTGCAGACGCTTCATTTGACGCTTCCCTGACGCTTTCTGCGCGCGCGCATTGCCTACACCTAGTATGGGCAAACGCTGACCTTTTTTTTTTGCAAAAGCAGGTCGGTCTATTGTTAACGGTTTGATATAACCCTAGCTCTTAAAGTTCGGTAGTTTCTCCCTCTGCACAATAATTTGTACAACCAAGTTTTATTCTTGAGCAAGGCTGCTGCTAATGCTATAAGATGAGAAACTAAAAATCGTGCATCAAATTACTCATATTTAGAGTATAGAGAATTTTACAGATGCGAAACTGAATCCATGAAATTGGTGAAGAGCGTTCACAGCTTGTGCGTTGGAACCGTCGTGCAAATATACCACGTTCACAACCTCAGTTGTATTCACCATCACAAAGGAAGATGCCCCTACGTCTTTTACGTTATTTGTGGGCACCATATAATTTCAAGGTGGTCCGGAACAAATCACGAATAAAGAAGACGAATACGCATAGAATGATGTACTGCAACATGAAATCTGCTGTGGAAGCTCCGCCTTTGGAAGAGCCCGTGTCTTCAGTCGTGCTTTTGCTTTGCGTGCGTCGAAACGTCATCGAAGGTGAGAAAGCTGGCCCTAGATGCGGAGCTTCTATACACCGATTCAAGGAGGTTGCAGAGTAACGCCCTAGCGTGATCGCCCATAGCCTCCTATATAGTGACAAAGCCTGGCAGATCGCCACGAGAAGCGGCCGCCGAAATGGAAAAGATGGAGCGGCAGACAACGGATGAGAGGAGACCCACGTGACTGGCGCCCCGCTGCGGCTTGGAACGCCGAAACACACTCTCTCCCCGAGCGAGGCGAACCGTATGTTTCGGGTACTCGCCGCTTCAAACGCTTGTGCGCTGACGTCCAGGTTCCCCGAGAAAGTGGCTCTTTGATGCTATGTGCCACCAGATCCTCACGCTCCAAATCTGCGACCGGGCGATGTATGGCTCCGTCGTCGAGACTGCCAGGCATTGTGAGGTATTAAGGAGGCTAGGGATCACCCACAACCCAGCATGATCATGTTCGTCATTGGCAAGGAAAGCGAAGAAAGCAGGCGCCAGAAGCACGAACGCTAAAATGGCGCTGGCCAAACTCTCGTTTCTGAAATGGTCTCTCTGCATTGCCGAGGTAGTTTTGGAATTGTGAACCTCAACGTTAAGGAACCCCTAAGGACTAGAGGAGGCCAGCGCGAAGAGATACTTGCACCACCGGCTTCTAGAATATGGTTTTCACAACGCAGTGCGGCGTACTTTTTGTTTCTCGCTTGGAGCGCCAAATGCACTTAAGGCAAGCGAAATGTTATTCAGAAGCGAAAAGTATAAAAAAGAAAAACAAAGAATTTTGCGAGGAAAAAACGTTTTTCTATAGTACAAACAATGGGTAAAAGTTACAAGTAAATCAATCTCTGCTTGCGACTTAATATTGTGAGCGCGTGGTATCCTCCGTCTCCTTTTCTTCTTTCTATTACCTTTGACGCGCCCCAAGTGAGCCCCAAGTGAGCGTGCCTGGTGACGGAAGACAAAGAAGCCGCCCTCGTGCCCGGCCCGGACCGCTCGTGCGTTCCAGTCTGATGCCAGTCGTGAGCCTGTCGAGCCTTCAGCCAGTCAAGCCAGCCAGCACTATCTCGCTCTTAGCCCTCTTACTTAACGTTTGTATTTAATGTAAATATACTTTCCTCAATTCCTTTTCCAAGACTCGGCCCTCATACCTTACATCTGGCGCAGTCGACTTTGAACCGTGAAAGCCTACCAGAGCCCGACCGCCAGCCTTGCCTCGAATCGCCTGGTTCCGCCTACGCCCCGTCATGAACACCTTCAACCGTTCTCGGCAAGAAACCCGAAAGCTCTGGAACGACGTACTCTCGCCCCTCGCGTCTTCGTAAAGCGTTAAAAACGCGCTTCGTTTCTGCAATTTCTGGTGAGCGAAACGTTTCCTAGCCCTTTGGTAAACCTTACCCGACACAGCCATGCCCGGCATTGTGTGGAATGAACTGGACGCAAGAACTATGTCGTTTCTAAGCGTCGAGCTTATTAAGGAAGAGCTCGCTGCACGTGATCTAGACACTTCCGGCACAAAAGAAGGCCTCATCCAGCGACTCGCCGTGGACATCGAGGCGCGCCGTGAATCTTCGCCTTGCCTGGACCAAGCGTCGGCCTCCGCCGCAGGCTCTTTGGCATTAGATTCCATCACGCTACAAAACCTTGCTGTTTTGTTGCAGCAGTTGCCTCGTCCTTCGACGACTGTTACAACGCTACCAGACCTGTCCGCGACCCTCCCACATTTTGAGGGCTCGCCAAAGCAAGACGTCAAAGAATGGCTTGAGGACGTTCAACGCGTCCAGCAACTTGCGTTATGGGATGACGCCACCACCCGGCTCATCGCAGCAAGCAAGTTGAAAGGTACAGCACGAAACTGGCACCTCGCCTTCGGAAGCCAATACGACACGTGGCCAGGTTGGAGAGACGCCCTCAAAGACACCTTCATCACAGAATGGACCCTGATCCACTGGCAGGAACGGGTCATGGACGTGACTCAAGGGATTGGCGAATCCCTTCATCAGTACGCCTTCGCCAAATTAAGGATCATCCAACGCTGCCCGGTAACCCTGAGCGATCCCCAGAAGATCGACTACCTACTCCAAGGCATGCGGGACCATCATATCGTCGCAGCATTGGCAGCCAACAGGCCAACAACTGTCCAAGCCTTTCTTGCGACATGCACGAGCCTGGATAGGTCCGCCCAACACGCCAAGGCAAGCCCTTCGACTACTCCAGCCCAAGCCGATCACCAATCACATTCGTCGTAGGTCGGCTGGATCCGAACGTCCTACCCACCCTACGCATCGTTCTGGCTTGACGTCACCGTCACCCCCAGCCTCACGTCAACGCATCGCAGACCTGCCCACCGACTTGCAAGAGGCCAAATACCAAGCCATCTCATCGCAGTATGGAGCCCCAGCGTTCCGTAGTGGCCAAGACTTGTCCCAAGCGGTCTGCTACAAATGCAAACACCTCGGACACCTCGCTTCGAAGTGTACAACCTACACCAATCAGTCAGCCCAGGCATCGTCGTCGGCAGCTAGAGCCATGCCTACAGTGCCATTTCCACCAGCTCTTAATACCATGCCAACAACCCTTGAAGGCTCTCAGCTGCAGTGCCCATTCTTTTTAGCCACCATCACTGGAATCGGAGACTATGATGCGTTCCCAGACTCAGGTTCCAAGCTGACTCTCATAGCAAAGTCGCTTGTTCCTGAACATATGCTACATCCCTGGACTGAGCCTCCACTGGCAGTCGTAGGAGGCACCACCGTACTCCCAGTGGGTGCAGCTTTGCTTAAGATCACCATTGGCCCAATCGCGGCAGTCGTCGAGGCCGCGGTTTTGGAAAATAACATCCTCCCCTTCATCATTGGTGAAGATTGGTTTCGAGCCGCACAGGCGCGTCTGATCTTTGAGCCTCCGCAGCCCGTCCGGCTCCAGCATACGGCCACAGGTTTGTGTATCATAGCAGAAGAAAAACTATCACCACGGATGTCCAATGCCGTAATTCTCACCCAATCGAGCCTCAATGCACAAGTGCAGACCATTTCACAAGACTGCTTCCAGAGAGAGCCCTTGCCGTCGCCGGAGCAGCCATCCGGGCACGCCTTCGCCCAGGAGACTCCACGTATGCCTTTAAGTAGCCCCAGTGCCGAGCCGCCAGCCCAGATAGCCGGTACTGTGGCTATAGTTATTCCGCCTGATCTTCCGCCAGCCCTCCTTGAAGATCAGTTGGCTTCCAGTCAAAATATTGTCATTGCCGACATTTTGACACAACAGAATGGAGTTTTTACCCGCCACGAAGATAACTTAGGCCATTTCAGAGGCATGCAGTATCACATTGACCTGCTACCACACGTCTTGCCCTATAGCCGTAGCCCGTACCCCTCTGCTTCCGAGGACAGCCAGTTCGTGGAAAAACAGAAAAAGAAACTCCTGAACCAAGGTGCTCATCTTCCAGTATCTGGCCCTTGGGCTTTCCCAGTGGTCGTAGTGTCTCGCGGAGACAAGAAAAGTTCGTTTGTTAACTATGCACCATGGAATGAACGCTCGATCACAGTGGTGTATCCCTGTCCCTTATGGATGCTATCACCCATGACATAGCTGGTTGCGCGTACTTCGCTACAACGGACTTGAAAAGTGCATACTGGCAAGTCAGCCTCCGCCCTCAGGACTATGAAAAGACAGCTTTCATCGTTGTGTTGTTGGATCGTTGTGTTGCTGGAGTTGGATGAGTTCGACTGAACGTTTGCCCCGGCCGTTCTTATTCTTTGTTGTAGTAACTATGAATTTGGCTTAGCGCAAACTAAGGGACTCGGTTTTATAGATACGGCGGGGAGTGAGTGTGTTCGTCTCTTTCCTTTTTTCATTTGCGTATTTTTGAAGCCCTTGCATTTTAGCGTCAAATTATTTACCTTTATTCGAGGTTAGCTGTGAGTGAGGGACTATGTGCTTCTAAGGTTAGGCTCTGCTTTGCGTATTTTTGACGTTAGCTATAGCTTTGTGCTTCTAGTGGTAAACTTTTGCGTATTTTTTAATATTAGCTGATAGCCATTGCCTTCTGCGTTCTTTTCGTTTTGTTTTGTTGTAAGCTGTTTGTTTCTTTTGCTCTAAACCAAGAGACTTGGTCTTTTAAGGCTACGGTGGGATGTGAGCGCGTGGTATCCTCCGTCTCCTTTTCTTCTTTCTATTACCTTTGACGCGCCCCAAGTGAGCCCCTAGTGAGCGTGCCTGGTGACGGAAGACAAAGAAGCCGCCCTCGTGCCCGGCCTGGACCGCTCGTGCGTTCCAGTCTGATGCCAGTCGTGAGCCTGTCGAGCCTTCAGCCAGTCAAGCCAGCCAGCACTATCTCGCTCTTAGCCCTCTTACTTAACGTTTGTATTTAATGTAAATATACTTTCCTCAATTCCTTTTCCAAGACTCGGCCCTCATACCTTACAATATACGTTTTCCTTGGGTCAAGTTAAACAAGTCTTGCTGAAGTTCTCTCATATTACGTAAGAGGTCGATGAAATTTGTGATCGAAACGGCGAGAAAGAAGTGAACGATGGAGGCCGGCAGCATTGAACAATTAGCATATACGCAACATACATTATATAAACCCATGCTCAAATTACAAAAAATTGCTTCATTCGACTTTATCGGAAATAGGTGTGTGATCGGCTTCTACGTGCCAGAAAACGCCCGTTCGATCAAACCATGATAATACACGAAAGCTCGTGCGACGTTGCCATGTCAACGATTACCGCCTCCCTTCAGGTTTAGGAACGGCCAGAGTCAGAAACAATCTTAGAAGCTGGGCGAGATCATCGCTGATAATTTTGATTTAATCGAGGTAAGACAAAGCTAAAGCCCGCTGCTCTAGTCATTGTTCATTTCGACGTACTGTGCGCTGACGTCGAACTGACGGCCAACGTTTACGACAGGCTTGATGACGGTACGATGTAAGATACTAAACAGGTAAAGTACAGTATCGAAAACTTCATTAAAAATAAAACGCTTAGAGGTTTTGCAGCAGAGCCTAAAAAACCCCGATTACATTTTGTTTTGGCAGTCAGACACACGTACATTAGCTATTTTATTAAGTTGGTATAACACGGCTACTACGGTACTCGCAAAGGTTTGTACCGTCGGTTCAACGTCAGTGCGCTGTACGGCGAACTGAAGTACTATCGCGGACAATATGAGCTGAAACAGCGCTCCGGCCTGTGCACGGTACTACCTGCGCCGCCTGTCGCATCGCTCCCTAAACACGGCGCACCCTGAGGCCGAGATAAATTCTCACTTGCGCTCACTGCGCCGCTGCGCTCTTCCGGCCGTCTGCTAGCGAAAATATTGGCCGACGGAACCACCATCACGATGCGTGTGCCGTGTAGCCCAATGTTCACGTTTTCAGCTAACATGCATTTCAGTGCATTTCAAGAAAGCGCCAAAGTGGAAAATGCGTTGTCACGCTCGTATCTCCTCGAGGAGCGCTGCCTGACGAAGCTGCCTTGGCCCCCAAAAGGAGCCGATCTGAATATCATCGAAAACATTTGGAGGCGCATCAAGGTAGCCATGTCACGGCGTCCCCTCCACCGCGCGCAATTGTGGAAAGCAATGAGGTGAATGGAAGTGGCTTCGGGCTGAGCCAGACTTCGTTGCCGCGCTCTATGATTTCTTACCAGACAGGATGGGAGCCGTGGTCGCGGGTCAGGGGAGAATGACGCGGTATTAAATTATTTTGCAAGTTTTACTGCGCCTCAGGACCCCCTGAAGCGGACTTCTGCCGATTGGAACAAAGCTTGATGCTACGGTTGCGACACACTGTTTGACGCCGTTAACCACGCATACTTTTGTGTGGTGCCTCCTTGATCCCGATCTTCTTGTATAGTGCAGTTGAACTTCCACGCCGACTATTAATCTTTCGTGTCTGACATTGTCCTCTGCAAATATTCCTTCGATGAACTTTCAATCTCCTTCTCCTGGCAAATATATGACTGTTTGTCCCACTTTATTAATACTAAGAATTTGTAAAAAACAAAAAAAACTGGTGTCTTGTCAGCAACTTGTTTTGTTTGAAACAAACACGTGGGCCCAGTAATAAAGAAATAATACTTTTGACCCCTTTCATACCCCAATCAAGGTTACAAAACCTTCTCAGTAACATGTATACGCTTACCATTTTTTTAAACATCTGTGATCAATGAAAAAGAAAAAAAGTAAATACCTTGGAGCCGGACTAAATCCGGCATACAGATTTTGGCCTATATTTTACGATGTCCTACTTTGTGCATGCACCTATAATCAAACAAAAACAACCTGCAACGTCTTTTGATGTGACTTTCAAAAACGATAATCGCAGATGAAATTAAAGACACTTTAATATTTTTTCTTCACCAGTCAGCGTTTTCTTCTACGGGATTCTGCGCGATAGAGTAAAGTAAATCAATTCCAAAAGAGGGACGACAAGTGTAATATTTTGTTCCCCCCGCCGCCCTACCACACACATGCCCGCTGTCGCACCCGCCGTCTCGCTTGCAGACGGCCGGAAGAGCGCAGTGGCGCAGCGAGCGCAAGTGAGAATTTATCTCGTACTCAGGGTGCGCCATGTGTGCGGAGCGATGCGACAGGCGGCGCAGGTAGTACCGTGCGCCGGCCGGAGCGCTGTTTCAGCTCATATTGTCCGCGATAGTATACCCTATTGCCGGAATGTTCCTTCAAATATTTAAAGGATAACTCCGGTACATTGGATCGATTTTAGGGTTACGACGGTTTTTACCGAAGGGTTACGATTTTAAGTTACGACGGTTATTTTGTTTTTTCGATGCTTTGTGTAGTTTTGTGGATGTCCTATCTCAAGGTTGTGTTTCGGGGGTCTACGGAGAAACCGAAACTACCGGCTCGAGCAGGATGGCATCCTTTGTGATCGGCTGCATAGCCATCATGTCATGCAAAGTTAGTGTTGCGCCACCGCAAAAGCTACTAACTGGCTAATCGCAAGAGCAGTTCCGATTTGTCAAGTAGGATGCTATGGCAGTTTTACTGCTGTGCTTTGCAGATATCAAACATCTGTAGCAAATATTAATACACATTCATAGAGTTGCCGGCCGAAAAGCGAGTTAGCCTGGATGTGCGCATGGCTCAGAACAAGCATCCCTCATATTTTGAAAAGAACTACAATTTTGCAAAGCACGCTGCAAAAGCGCCGTGGAAGTTGATTGGAAGCTCGCGCTGTGCAGGAACAGAACTATGGCCGTCTGTGAATGCCACCTTCGGCACCACGACGCGCTTGAGCGGTCAGGGAGTCAATAAAGAGTTTTAGTAGATCGTGTTTTCAAGCCGCGCTATTTGTCGCGGGAGCTCGCGCGGCTACTTCGATGCATGCTCTGAAGCGCGCGCCAGTAGCGGTAAAACGACCTACTAAAGCCTGGTTCCGACAGTTGCGTTTGACTGCGTTTGACTGCGTTGCGGCTGCGAGACACCAGGACATCCCTGCTGCTTATATCGCGTGCCAAGATGATTCCTTGAATTGGATTCCACGCTTTATACGAAGCACAGATGTGCTGGTGACTCGCTTTCGGTTCTCTACGCAACGCAGTCAAACGCATTCAAACGCAAGTGTCTGAACCGGCCTTAAAAGTCCTAATGTACTTCGCGTTCGATCGGCGAAAAGCAGTTAAGAACTACGGGCACTACAACATAACATAACAAGCGAGAAATCATCCGCTGGGACGGCTGAAAATGCAGCAGCACAAAAACACGGCGAAGAAGTGTCGGTAAGAACAAGAAACCTTTTTGAAAACGAAGATGACATCAAGTGCGCAATGTTGCTTGACAAAAAGCCAACTCACTGAATGTCCGCTGAGAAGCCTGGTGGTAGCATTTTTAACATCGGTTTTAGAGTGGATCGCGGCTTCCCATTAGTGTAGTATTTTGGCAGTGCTCGTATTTAGTCTCTGTAAATCAACATCAGCCATTTACTTTGGAGTAAACTTTTGACCGTAGTTACCTTTTAACGACGCACGCGCCTCGTGCAACCATTGGAATCCCTGGAAGGATGCCAACGAGCCGTTAATATCTATTCACGGCTTGAGCCAAGTGAGCGATCGGATATACAAGCTATTGAGTGCGGGCGCGGCGTGAGTTTGACCGCATTTCAAGGGAACATGGAGGCACGCTGGCGAAAGCATGATGCTCAAGAGTGAGGTCACTGAGTGCCTAGAAACGCCTAATTGCGGACGCGGATATATCTTAAGGCGCCGCCGCACGCGCCTTGCGACACGCCGTCCGCACTTCTCGTTGGGCAGCGTAATTGTCGCAGTTTGCACGCGGCGCGGGCAGCGTGACCTTGCCACTTGCTCAACTCACTGATTCCGCCCTCGCCAAAGCGGCGCTCGGCTGAGCCAAAGGACGCTTCTTGAACACCGCATGCTATGGGGTGCCCTCGTATTGCAGAGCCGCAGTGCTAAAGTGTCATATTCACTTCAGCCATGGCAATCGACGTGCGCAATATCTTAACTACTCTTAATCATAAAAAGTTCGGATTTTCTTTTCTTAATTTTTTGGCTGACTAATGATGAGGACCCGTATTCACCAGGCGCGAGTAGCGCCTGTTTAACCACTGACTAGTGACGTCATCGACTAAAATGATCACGTGGCGAGCGATAGTCGCCGCTAAGTGAGCGCTTGGTATTCACCGGTCGTGTTTAGGGTCTAGTCGCCCCGCGCGACTAAGACAAATCTTAGTCATGGGGTAGGGCTAGTTTAGCCGGTGTTTAGCGGGTGACTAGCGGCTCAGCGCCATGGCCGACTCGTATCACCGCTGACCGCCGGCGCTAACGAAGCACTTACTGTCTCGGAACGCTGGGGGACACATCTAGAAAGAATCGGAGGAGCAAATATTGTGTAAATAGCCATGTTCAGCGGTCAGAGATACCGCTAAAGAGATCTCAGCAGGGCGCTGGACGACGAGAAAAATACGCGGTTACGGGCGCTTCCATATTTGTTTATGTCGCTGGCAATGCGGCCTCCGTGCTTCTCCCTGGCGTTGTGTTTGATTTTTTCTTTGTAAAACTCTGTCTCGGACAAAATGTCTCTCATTGTAACTTTTTCTTCCTGATAAACATTTAAATATTCGTTTTTATACGATAAAATACCCATTTACGCGGTGGCGTTTAAGTATGCATATGCGTGACCTATCTTTTTACGTCACTTCCGCGTTTTAGTTCTGACTAGATAGTCACCCGCTCGCTTCGCGCTCGTGAATACCGCAGAACATAATCGCTCGTTAGTCGCGGATTTCTCGTTTAGCTCGCGACTACTTAGTCGTGCTACTAACCTTAAAACGGCGCTAGTTAGTCGCGCCTGGTGAATACGGGTGATACTTGTCTTTACGCTTGCTTTTTTTTCCTTTTGGAATTTATTCGGTTCACAGTCCCTTTGCCGACGAGCGCGGTACCGATGGGCGCTCGTCGGCCAATCACAAGCCGCCTCTCTCAGAAAGACGGCTTGCGATTGGATGACTTAGCGTTCATCGTCACTTCGCTGACACCGCTGCTTGGGTAAGCCCCATCTTTCCTGAGCGGAAAATTACGATCAGAAGAAGGTGTGCCCCGCCGTTTCATCACGTTTTTAATATGTAAATCGGCTTCGCGTGATTTTGATTTCTTTTTCTTAGGATGCTTAGGGTTTATGGAGTCAGACATGACCAAGAACGAGCGATCGCAGAATCTTCTTTAGTGTCTCTATAAAAGCGTGCTTCAAACGCTCCGTTCATGACATACGCGGAACATTGTAACCGTTTTCTTAAAGTGTGTGGTATACGCGGAACACGGTGACGGATTGCTAAAAGTTCCCCCAAAAAACATGTTGGAGGTTAATTTTCGCAATTCATCGGTGTTTACCGAAAACACGAAACTCTACACAGAAGGACCTTGTTATCTTCCCAACGCTTGACCGCGTTGTTAGGGATGACTGCGAAACGATGCCACATCTCGACGTCAGCCCCGCAGCGTGATCAAACACGGTCGCGCACCGCTGTAGAAACACCCAGTGACGATGTCCGGAGCACAGGACTCGCTCCGAATAGTTAGCAACCCAAGTGGATGGCTATGACAGAATACCGGTTGCACAACGGGCGGCAGAAGACGTAACATACCGTACCCGCCTCGGGTTATGGAGGTCGAGTGCTCGATTTCTTCGACGTGTTCTAAAGGCAAATTTCGACACTTGCGCGGCTTGCGTTTGCAGGACTGCAAGTCAACTACGACAGGGTCACTCAATCGGACAACCCGGCTTGACGAGCCGCATGACATGCAATCAAGGAGTAGCTGCAGGAAGCACTCGTAAATAAAGAAAAATACGATGACCCTCATTGTTCTTCCATCCGTAATTGGTTTGTCGCATGCGGCGCGACCTAAAGTTCCTTGATGTAGCCCAACGTCTGCATATTCTATGCGGCGTAAGGAACACGGTCTTCCCGATCGCAATGTCATTGAAATCGTTGTAAAAGCTACGATTTCAACTGCCGAAGAAAAGAAAAATGGAGAAATGATGGAAAGGTGAAATGTTGAGGCCGGACGCCATGGAGATAATTAGCTGCGAACAAGTGACGAATTTTGACATGTTGCATTTTCTCTGCGCGCAACGTCAGAACAGGGGTTGTTGAGGCCTTGAGCCAAGGCACTTGCGCCGCCAGGATAGTGTTCTCCGCATATTATAGATTAACGAAGCCCAGCCCTCTGCCTGGGCGCTCTGGCCAGCTACTCTGCACTGGGGAAAGGAACAGAAAAGCTTCCTCCGCAAGCTTCCAAACTTCGCTAACACTTCGGTGTAGACGCAGTCAAACAGGATAGAAGTTCAAGAGTGCGCGCGGGAGGCGGTTTTAGTGGCAACCTTGAAGCGAAGAGCGGGAGTGCAATGAGGATTGACGTTCAAGGCACTTGTAGCTGTGGGGTGATTATCTCACAAAATTTTCTTCGGCTATTTACAACTCTAACGACCCAGTGGTGACAAGTGGAGGTTGGTCTCATTTTAAAGCATAATAAAAATCTTAGATTACTCCCAGTGCAAGGTCCAAATACAGTTATGGAACAGAAAAATCTTATTCGAAGCTAAGAGCCTTGTTCTTTTAATGAGAAGAATGATGCGATTGAAACACCAGGTATTATTCCTTTACAGGCGTGACAAGAGCTTGTAAACTCATCGTCGCACCATTGTGATAAAAATGAACAACCTGCGTTATGGGGTGTAAGGTTAGTAATATATTAAGCATATGGAAGAGCAAGAGTAATTTTTATAGTGGTGAGTAGTTTGCACAGAGTAGTGTTAAAAACTTTAACAAACCAACATCCGACTGGGTTACGCTACTCAGCAGAGACCATGCAGCAGTTTTTGTTATTTTCTTTGTGACCGGTGCGTTAACAAGATAAAAACATATCTCTACGTATTACACAAAGTTCGTGAAGAACTACGCTCCTCTTTCAGTAAGTCTAGCAGTGTCCATGTCTTTCTAGTTATCAGTGAGACTTTAATTTAGCTCATGCATTCTTCATCACGCAATATTAAACGAGATAAAACTCGTGGTGATGTTCTTGGTGATGATGACATCCTACAGTTTTGTATGGTTGTTGCAGCATGAAGCACGCGCCATTTATCCTCATCGTATGACGTTAAGAACAGCCTGAGAAGGATGCGTTTTTCGTGTTACTGACACCTGCTGCTCCGCGTCTTTTTGTATTTATATTTTGGAAAACTGCTTCTTTGAGGTGTTAATTTTATTACCCTTTTGCATGATTGTTACTGCTGCAAGCTTGGGATGGAGCTTGTCTTTCGTGGTGGCATTGTTATTTCGTTATTCATCACGGATAAACAAAATGACATCCATAAAAATACCAAGCGACAAGAACAGTCGGTGATTGCAGGGGGATCGGTGGCCGAGTGGGCTAAAGCGCAAACCCAGCTCGACGCGCGTGGAGCGAAAGCTCGCGCTGCAGAACTCAAGGGATCCTGGGTTCGAGCCCCACCCTGCCCGTTTCGATCTGGATGAGCCTCGTACCGGCGTGCGGTCGTGTATCACTACTGCAGTGGTGCACGTTAAAGGGGCGATGCAACAATTTTGTATTGGCACAAATACCGCTTAGAACGGATCCCTGACGTTAATGACCTATGAACACACGTTCGTTTTTCACCCCACGCAATAGAAGTCCCAGATAAAAAAATAAGGAAAACGAGCAGCGTTCGCCCCTCAACTCGCAGCCAGAATAAGCGGCCACGTGATCTGAAGCCGATTATAGGCCGCCAATGTTGATCATAGCCGCACGCGCTGGGGTTGACAAAGCACAGGACACGCGCTGAGTTCCAGACATTGTTATGGCTCGGCTATTGTCGTCGTTGCAGCGA
>JAZHYW010036923.1:0-13969 GCA_037355805.1 Ixodes ricinus
ATACTGAGCGTGTCCAGTAACCAGCTATGGCGCCCCCAGAAGCGGTGTTCGTGCAGGCCCAACTTTCCTTCACTCAACTCCACTCTAAGTCCGATCGAAGCTAACGCTGCTATCCGACAGAGCCAATCAAGTGAGACAAGAATGCATCGTCACTGTGCTCGCTTTTCTTTTTTTATTGGTTTGCACGTAACCAGTTAAACAAATCACGCAAACAAAAGACAAAAAAGCAGGATCGTGGTGCATTAAATATGCGTGATTGGTTTAGATGGTGATAGGAAACTCACAAAAGTGATGAGCGCTTTGGCGACGCACTTTTGGCCCTAGTTGATTGGCCTTAACGAATCCTGAGTGTCGGCTAGCTTCAATCGTACCTGCAGTGAAGCGGAGTATAGAAATGAAAACTCTACGCTATCGAACTCTGGACATGACTGTTCACAGAGCTCAGGTCTTACCCAGTGTCACTTCACATACTTCATAAACATGTTTTCGCCCTTCTCGTTTGGTCATCATAATTCGCTGATCGCAGAGATGGCTTCTCCGAAGTGCTCGGCAGAAAACTAGACACGCTTTCATTTTTAATTAAGGTGAAGCTCAGCATCCTGCATGAAATTTTTACGTTGATCGCACATTCGAGCCAATTCGCTCCTCTTTCCTCGTTTTTTACGGGAACATGGTCGCTCGATTTTGAGTCCGCTTCGCAACAATTTTCGCCCGTGGCTGGACGCGCTTTGCAGAGAACAAAATATCGATCTTCCAGGAACCCATTCTGGGAGTGGAGGCGCATGAGTTTTTAAGAATGTATTCTTTAAGGTGCATATTTAGTAGGGGTGTGCGAATTGCGGTTCGATCCGAATAGCACCCCGTCATTCATAGCCTTCGCAGTTCAAGGAAGAACCACAACATAACGGCCATTTTTACATTGCTCAAGCTGACGGTGACGCTACACTATTTTGTTTGAAGCTGGATTCGCGCACCCTAAAATTTAGCTTTGGTCAAAGTTTGATTTTCAACTCAGACGATTGAGCAAATTTCGAGGAAACCTAACCTAATTATGAAAACCCTAGTCTCAGGGATATCGTAATTATGCTAAATTTACACCATCTCGCTTGCCCACCTATACGTTTTATCCGCCGAGTCTGATAGATTAGTTACACCTCCCAAGGGGTGACTTAACTAATTTTATACAAAACTGTTTCCTTAAAACAAGAACGATTATGTTCAAACTACGATTCCTATTCGTTCCGGCGCAGATCATTTTTCTTTATTCTTGGCCTCTTTTGAGTTTTGTCACTCATTTGGCTTGCTCAAAATTCTGTGATTTAATCTTTGCGCGCATTGTGCTGAAGTAGGCGCCGGGACTTATTATATTGCGGACCTTCACCTCAAAACTGGTTTATAACATGCATGCGTATTGAGAGCGAGACACGAAAAAAATATGCCATGGACAGTCCACTGAAGAAACGCGCGCGGATACACGCGAATTTGTGCTCTCGCGAAAAACTGTTAAACCCCGAGCACTATGGATGACTTCCTCATTGCTGGCGCACGCTTTCTTTTTCAGTACAGCATGAAAGGTCTAAAGAAATGACTATCTTATAAAGTGGGATCTGAAATGTATTCTGAATAAAAAAAAGAAGAGATAATTATAATGTAAGTAGTGTCTTCATCGTGCGAGAACCAGTTTGAAGTCGAGCATCGCTCTGTCAGAAGTAAACGCAGTTCTAGCGTGCCAGACATACAGTTCCTTCTCGACGCTTCGACACCCCTCTATGAAGGTCTTCATCCCTTTATAGATGCTGATATACGACAATGTTTCTTCGCCATAGTGTGATTTTGTCCTCGTGCATAATAGACAAGGCTTTTATCTTCCTCAGTATGAAAAATAAGGCGAGGCTAGAAAAAATATATAACTGTTTATTTTTTAGTCCACTAGCTAAATTACAGACGTCTATTAACCAAATGCTCATACCCGTAATGTATGTTTCCCTTTCCCTATATATACATCTGAGAGGTGGTGTTTTCTGCTTAATCTGAAAAAAAAATTTTTTTTGTGTTTTTTTTAATTCCAAGGGGGTTGTTTAGGAAAACTAGGGGGGGTCTATACCCTCTAGGGAGTCTAGGGAAATCCCTGGGCAATGCAGTCAATGCTAGGGGAGAGGTTGCACCAACCGCTGTACACGCGCTTCTCCTCTCTTCGGATTACCACAGAAAGTTGACCGCCAGTATAGCTGCGCTGGCCGGTGATAAACATTTTTTCTCAATGATGAACGCACAGGTCAATTTGATGTTTTAGCATGTTCGCCTAGTACCATACTTTCTTCTCTCAAACGGCACAAAGATGGTACTGTTTTCTTCCACCTGTTTAGAATAATTTTCCAATAAACGATTTTTAAATTATTTAGGTATTTCTACAGCAGAGACAATACCTATTGTGTCTTATCGTAATACATGTATAAGGTAGCTAGAGGAGATGGCATGAAACGATCTAAAATGGGGAATTCCTCCAATAGCACTCCCCACTTTTCAGGCTATTCTTCATATGGATCCTTCGCATGGCATTATGTTATATCGATCGAATGGGTGCCTATGGTTTCTTTATCAATAGGCCTGTCACTTCTACTTAAGTTGACTAATTTTATAGAGTTCTGCGGTGCTTATCACAAAGTTACGTTTAAAAGCAGCAGTGTATTTTTGCAGCGTATTTTGCTGTTTTTTTCGTTAGCGTCGACAAGCTCCCGTCAATTTACTCTTTTTGTACAATCTATGTTATGTCCCGCCAGCTTGTCTCATCGGAGGACGGATAAACGAATGACGTTAAAAATTACCCAGTTTGGCCCATCAAACTTCACCTGACTGTTACTGAAGCCTTTCGCCTTCAATGCAATGGAGTCATTCAAAATGGCTTGCTCTGACATTAAAGCAGACGACAGGCGGACAAAACAGAAAAGCGACAAGAGGTCAAAAGTGCAGCCTTGCAGGTGTCGGAGGAATATAATTTAAACGTTAATCCCGAACTTAAAAGAAACAATGACACAACAATGGAGAATCATAGAGACGTTTTTTTTCCTAACATTTAATGTTGTCCAGTTCTTTTTTGTTTTGTTTTTGGAGTCAGGCTTTAATTACGTGTCGCGACAGAAGACACCGCGTCAACGACTCGGACACGCCAAGTTTCCCATTCCCATACGAACAATAGAACCTTTATTGCGTCCTTCGGAGTGGTTTCAAAATGTCACTGGAAAGAGGTTAACTCGCCCGTTTCCTCGGATTTTTTTTATGCCGTGCCCGTGGGACGCAACGGGAGACACGAATCTAGAGGAATAAAACTAAACATTATTTGGTTTTAGCTCACGCCATCACGGTAATATCGTTGCCGTTGCCACATCATTCAGGTACCTCCAGAAAGCTTTATAGCCAAAGGGGAGGAGAATATGGAGCCTGCGGTGACGACGGAGCGTACGAAGCTGTGATTGGAAGAATAGTGAGTAGCAGGCCTTGGCGTTTGGCGTTCGAACGTGTTCGGCGTTCGGTGTTCGAACACGACGCTAGAATGCGGCGACGCCGAGAGCGACGCGTCTGCCCTTTGCGACGACCCTCGTCAAAGCTCTGGTGCGATTATAGCTTGGGGCGGGCCGGGGGTATACCATTAACGATGGCTTCATGCACTGGCCTTGTCTTCTATGTGGGTATCGAAAAGAGCGGCGTTGGGCGTTCGAACGCCAGACCCTGCGCGAGGTGCAGACGACGCTCTTCTTCGTTCTGATTGGAGGTAAACAGGGGGTAGGGACAAAGGCGACTTGCCTTCACGTCTACCCACTAATTCTTCCAATCAGAGCTCGCACTCTGACGTCCCTAGACGCTCTCTCCTCTCCTTCTCATCCCTCAGTTTCATTTTCGTATACCGAGCCGCCGGACAAAACAGAAAAAGAAAAAAAAGAAGATGGGATGAGGATAGTTAATACGAAGCTTTAATAAATCGCTCCGATAACTTCTATAAAGATACTCGATAGCGATACTATGAATGCGCAAAATGTACCGGTGGAGAATTGGTTGTCGTCATCGGAGTTATCGGAATGATCATGTACCAAAACTCCCTCGTGCCTCGGCTTGTCTTGCCGTACTTTGTACGGTATTGTTCCGTTGGGGCAGTAAAGGTACCTGTACGACGGCAACACCGCGTTAAAAGACTATTGTCACAAGTTGAGCAGATTGAAAAGAAGTCATCGAAGATTAAAATAGAGGTTACTGAATGGTCCGTTAAATTCGACCTTACATTGCGAGAATACCTGCGCGCCAGATTCCCCGCTGAGCACACGATGGACCAATCACTGCTATCCATGCACGCTTGCGTACATAGGCTAGTGAAACTATAAAGATAAAAAAAGGTCTGAAAACGAGGTGAAGCTGCTGTTCAATATCTACATATAACTCGAGGTTGGGACAACAAAACCATGGGTACAATAAGATGCTATACGTCTACGACGTTCTTTGTTTTTTGCACAAAATATATTTGAGCTTAAAAAATAAAAAAAAAAAAATTATCAAAAAATCGCATGCAAACGTGTAACACGTTACTTCACCCTATAAATCGTGCGGTAAAAAGCTTGATTTGGCGCAAAAACTATACGTCAATAAATTTCCCCTGCTTATTCAGTGACGAAAGGCCTCTGGTCTCCTAGATATAGCCAAAGACAGCGTGTCTCCCGTTCTCCAAAAAATGTCGTAAATGAACACACAGCGCATCTTGAAACATGCCGTATTTTCTGCGATTCCCGGCTTTGTCTGTAAGATTGAGATACATTTTTTTTTCATCGTCCGTGCCTCGCTAACGTTAACCAATAAAAAACAAAAACAAAAAAACATTTTAGCTTAAAACCGCAATTTTCGGAGGGACAATGGGTATGAAGTTTTGAATGCTTATTGCTCACCCTCAGAAACACCTCTGCGCAGTAATAGAGCCTTTTCAAAAGTGCGCACCGCCTTTATAGCTGCTGTGCCAATTATCCGTGTCCGTCATTGCTTAGGAAGGTACTCCAAGCATGCCTTGGTCACAAGGACAGTGTTGGGTTAAGTACATTCAAAAAGTACTAAGAGTAAAGTACAAGGCAAATTAGAGGTTATGTACCTAAATTAAAGTAGTGAGTACACCGGGTGCAATTACTTATAATAAAGAAATATAAATAAAATTAACTTTCAAAGTATAGTACAAGTACTTCTTGAACACACTCTTTTATGATGCCCTTTCATTCCGCTATACGTTGTTTGTTTGTTTTTATTCTTTTAACCGGTATGCATTGCCCCAGGGGTAATCGGAGGAGCGTCAGTTATTTACTGGAATGGCGGCGACTATTGTATAAACTCAAGGGACTTCAGCGTTGACAAAGCGTAATATTGTGATACAAATTCAACGAGACAAAATTTGGGAATGCACTTAGAAGCGGGCATTTGTACTTTCCTCGAAAGTACAAGACAAAACGCTTTGAGCAAAGCACAAGTATATACTCTGAAAATGTACTTCGAGTAAAGTACAAATATTCTAAACATCCTTGAAGCGGTACTTGAAGTACAGGTATTGAAGTATTTCCCAACACTGCACGAGGGACAGCGTCGGTGTTTCGACGTCAACTCAGACCGAATCACGCGCTTCGGACCCAAGATATGACGACCGCTAATGTTGTTATATGCGCTTTGGAAAAAAAAGGTTCTATTGTAAGGCGTGTTTGTTTAAAACGTAGTGCTACCTGAGCGAACCTAAAATGAAATAATGCTGCAAAAGTGGTGTGATACTTTTTTACACTTTTTTATGCACGATTTTAGCTCCGCTGACTGCGGCGATTGGCAGACAAAACATCTCGTGGGGAACAAGGCCACAGTGCCGGATTTCAGACGTCACATTGTCGGAGGCCAATTTGGGAGCAGGTTCCACAAAGTGCTTTGTCAACATTCGGCTTGGAGTCGTGTTCCGGTGATTGAAATCGTGGGTCTCGACCACAAAAAAGCCAACGCAGGTTACTACAAAAAAAAAAGGAAATTGATTCCAAAAGCAATTACCCTCGGTAAAAAGAGTTTTCAATAAGAGTACTCTGATTACTTGCGAATAAAAGTAATTGGCTGTTACTTGAAAAAGTAATCATTATTTTTACATCACCTCAGACTATCAAAACGACACCTATTTCTGTCCGTCTGAAAACGTGTCGTTTGTACAGTTTAGCATTAGGTTAGGATCACCGAATTATAAACAGCTTATCTTATGAATCTATCAATATTGGTAAGGCATACCAATGCCGGACACCTAATTCCAGGATTCAATGGTAGTAAACTTGTAGAAGCGAAGTGCGCCATTAAAAGGGGAGGAGAAACTAGTAATGGTTAGGAGTAATCTTAGTACTCCCAAATAATCAGTTTACTGTCGTAATTATCTGGTAATGCATTCAAGTTATTAGAAAAATTACTCCAAAGAGCAATCGATCACGAGGAACTTGGGTTGTAAGGAGTAACGTATAACTCCGCGCATAGCACGTTTCGAAGTTTGCTTTCCTTGCTGAGCTCTTATTGCGGACGCCCATAATCCTACACAATGACTTTGTGGTTTCTAGGAAATGGCGTTTCAGCGCATGTCCTTCGGGAAAACGGGAGTACTTAGACATTTTGGAGTGCAGGTCGGGAGAGCCTGAACAATAGAAACAGCACCCAGGCCACTTGCATTCATAGCCTGACCTCTATGATCATTATCTTGGCAAAATATAAACACACCGACAAAGCTTTCTATTGGTCGATTGATTTTGTCATAATTTTCAAACGGTCTCATGTTTATCAAGCTGTACTCATACAAGAGCAAAATTAGTTGAGAAAATTTAATTTTGGCTGTGATTTGAGGGAGAACCTGCTCGTTTTACCTTTTTTTTCGTCCACTGTTGCTCATGGAGAAAAAACTAACGCCGCCCGAAATAATAAATTGTTGACTATTAACATTTTATTTAAGATAAAGGTAAGTGCATAGAATGATGCTATGACCTCAGCCTTGAGTAATTCACTGAAATCCGTCAAAAAAGAAACAATGTGTATCAATACTTTTCTTCTCTTTTTTTAACAGCTAAAATTACAAAATACGTACTGGCAATGAACAATCACATTATATATATATATATATTTAAAATTTAAATTTAAATTAGTTTTCGGAAACAAAACCTGCAAGAAAAAACCTACAATTCAGTTATAAGAAAAAACTTTTTTTATTTCGTGTAATATTTTGAGCATAACACTTTGTTCGGTCACTTACACGAGACTTTTCAAGCTATTGTCACAGGAACAAGCATACATTTGTATCTTTAAAAATCCTGCAAGTTGAGAATGGCCACCGTAAGATTAGGGCCTTAATTCGGTTCTTCAGTCACGCCTTTAAATCAACTCCCCAGAATTTTTTTAAGCGAAGGCGCCGCGATATTTAGTAAGGATGTTTTTTTTAAATTTTACTTTACACGAGCTTATTGGCACTCGTCGGGCACTAGTATACTGCACGCAGCACCATTGATTAAGAAACCTTTGCGTTGCGGTGTAATTTCAGTGAATAAAAGCCTGCGTTTTCTTTCAATCTCTCCTTTGCAAATCATGTTGACGTAGTTTGTAGAACGCAGTGTCGCCCAGTGGCGATATTTGGAATGAAGCCCGCAGATTCGACCCAGCACTGCGTGACAGCTCGATTTGGGCTCGCGATAATCAAAAAGCTCAGACAAGTATTCGGGTAGTGGCTCGTTCCCAATCGCTTCAATATCACAATAGCCGAACCCTAACAATGTCTGCAACTCAGCGTGTGTCCTGTGCTTCGCCAACCCCAGCGGGTGGCTATGACAAACATTCGCGGCGTATAATCCGCTCCAGATCACGTGGCCGCTTGTTCTGGCAGGGATTTAAGAAAAGACCCTGCTCGTTTTACCGTTTTTTTTTGGGCGACTACAATTGCACAAAAAGGAAAAACTAACGCGTGGTTCATGGGTTTAGACGCCCGGGATTTATTCTTAAGTGGTATTTGAGTAAAGTACAAAAATCCTTGCAACGCCCCTTCATGTACTTGTATACAGAGGCGTTGAAATCCATCGCGAGAGGGGGGGGGTGGCGACGCGACGTTGGTTCCGACGCACGGTTTAAATAGGGAATGTATATTACAATAAAAATCTCCACGAAAAAAATCAATACTACGTTGCGTGACTCAGTTTGAGTTAGAAAGATTAAGCTGAACATGCTTCTATTTCAAGACGTTGACGCTGAAATACAAGCATGTTTCAAAATCGCACCTTACTGGATATGATTCTCGCAAAGCAAATATTACACTACTTGGTTTCGGGTAATTGGTACTTTCGTGTCCTCGCGCGGGAATTTCAAACAACCCACAAAGCTCACGTGAAACGCGACGTCACGCGTGGAATGGAAGTGATTAAGAAACATCACATGGAAGCGCAACTAAAGGTCGCCGCATGTCTCAAACGATTTTACTTTATCAAGTAATTAATTTGCCTTAAAGAAACACTTGAAGCATTTTAGGCGGGATTCGAACCCACGACCCTCCCTCGCCTTCGAGCCAGACACGCTATGACTAGGCCATGTCCGCCTCACTTGCCGTGTCACTTGCAAGCAATGCACGAGAAACGAATGAGAAGGCGATGCGAACGGGGCCCGATAACACTATCGAGTTCCACTCTTAAAGGCGAAGCTTAAGCGCGCCTCCAAGTTGTTCTATTTAATGGCCATCTACATTTGTGCGTGCCCTTCCCTCTGCAGTGTACTTTTTGCTATGAAAGGTTAATGAGCGAACCGTAATGAAGTGAGTTAAAATAAATTGATCATCCAGGTGGCAGTGTAGGACGTCTGGAGCTTGCGTTTACATATCTCATTCGATGGAGTCGAGTGACATGAGCTATGAACTCTCTGTGGGCGTTGCGTTACAATAGATAAGGTAACAGCAACATTTAACGCCGAGGGATGTCTTCATAATATATTACCGGTCCGAATCAGAAATACAGGCATGAGGGAGAAAAATATTTTTGTTTTGCAACTCGCCTGATTGCTTTTTGAGCTCTACACTCTTCAAATTTACATTGATCTTGTAGGGTTGAACTTGAGTAAATTTAAATTATCACGTGTCCGGTCCTATAGAAAACTTAGTTTTAAGCTTTTCCGAGTTCTGCAAAGATTAATTTTACATTGCTCAGGTAGGAGTGATTGGAATAGCTGACTTTTCTGAAAGTGTGAATGAAGACGCGTAGATAAAATATATGTGCTACCCACATGAGAGTTATAAAAACTTCAGCAGCTCGAGTTCTAAAGCAAGTTTTGGATAACTCGACTTCTGTAAACCGAAGGTTGAGTTCAGTTTTCTATTGAAACAAATTATATGCATATGACTTATAAACATGTATTACTTTTTTATTTGTTATTTGCTTCTTTGTTGTTTATTGGGACACTTTATATCATTTATTTTGCGAACATGAACTCAGCCTTCTCTTAATAAAAATAACATAACTCCTCGAAAATATTCCAAGTCTCATATAAAATCTTACATAACCTTACCTGCTCTTATAATACTTGAAAGATTTTGAATAAGTTGAAAAATGTTTATATGAAAAATCATTTAATTTTATTTTTTTTCCAGCAGGAAATATCCACACAAACTCGTCGACGCTTTTTCTATCTGATTAGAAAGCGTTCGGCAGGAATTACATTTTCCGGGGGTTTGAGCCTTGCGCAAAGTGGCTAGAGTTATGTCGGACAAGAACTCACTTCTCAAATTTATCACATTCAAACAGCATTTAACTTAGAGGAACGTCTTTATTAACTTCACATAGCGAATTGTTTAGACAAATCATTTGTCGATGATGGTTAAACGACTGTTTATTTAATGTTGATACAATAAGGGCGAACAATTAAATTAAGGAATGAGCCCTTTGAGCTCCTATTTGGACGGATGTCCCGAACCGAGCTTACTGAAATCGAGAAAGATGTTCTTTCTTTTAATAAACTACTTGAAAAAATTAATCGTTTATTTCCAATTATAACTAAAATAGGAGTGTTATTTTGTTTTTCTCGCGCCAAGTGTTGCAAAAAAAAAAAAGGAAAATAGAACCTAGTCAGTAGACCATATCGATTGGCAGTCAGAAAAAGCGGTCAGTTGGACAGAAGAAAAAAGCACAAATAGAGCTGACTGGTTTCAAACATAATAAACACAATTCCAAGATTGAGGACACAGATTCGCGGGGACAACACGCACGCACAGTTATAGACACGAACAAGCTCGCACATGAGCGCGCATATGCAGAAGAGAACTTTTACTGACAGGACTTCGAAGGAATGCCACTTTGTGCAGTCCGTTTTCCACCACATTGGCACACTCACGTTTTGCCTAACGTAAAAGCTCAGTAGATAAAACTTTCCTTTCTTATGCCAGCACGAGTATGTCACGACAGATATACTATAATGCGAACACATTGTTATTTCATGGTCCCTTGAAAGGTCATGCGTTGCCGCGTAAAAGTAGAGGGTTGTGCTCGTTTAGACGGGAGGGTCACGAGTCGTTACGAAGGCACGTAGTTCTTTTTGCGTGCGATGTTTATGGTTGCGCCCTGTTGAATGAGTCTCGTTGCCTTTGCGACCCTCTCTTCTGTACCCGTCCTTTGCTTTTTTACCGTCTCTGGGTTCAAATGATGTCCTTTCACACTTAGAACTTTGTCTATTAGATTAATCGGATTAGCCCCTGTATTCGCACCACGATTGCGGTTCAGGAACAAACATGAGTTTGTTGATTCCACACATGGCTTTGTTTGTAACATCATTTCAATAAGCTAGTGGCCATTCCTACCCGTTCTTGCCGATGATAACAAATTAGGGAAGTGCGAAATGCATATTGGAAAAATGTATAATTTAAAAAGATGAAATTTATTTTACTTCAGTCAGATTACTTTTGATCTAAATCACTGTATCATTATAATAGGGCTTCTTAATTAGTAGATGCCATTTATAACATTAAATATTGATTCATCAATAAATCCGATCGCTGAAAACAATGGCGGAAAAAAGAACTACTGTAAACTTAAAGTGCAGTTTAATTCGCAACTTTTTAATGAGCGCACTTCACCACAGTAGAACAAAACTCTCTGATATATTTAATTGGTAAAAAACCTTTGCCTGCTTTTTCTTTTGCGGACAAATTCTTTTTTTCTATTTTTTTTGCAATAGGATAATATTTCTTGTTAGTTTTTCTTTTTTGCGTTTTTATATACTTGCAAGAGCACGTTACGTAACGACGAACGATATTAAATGGCTAGAAAGAAAGTCCAACGTTCCGATCTACTCTGAAGGCCAATGATTTGTGCTCGTCTGCAGCCTGATATAAATATTTCATGCTCGATAATTTTCTAATTTAAATTCAAAACAAATGCACACAGAAATATTCAAATTAGACACAAACGATAAAAAAGAAAATTTATTTGTGGCTATTTTTTCGGTAAAAGTTTCATTTAAATCATTATAAAAAAAAAGGTCTGATTTTAGATCCACAGTTTAAATTACGATTTAAGTTATCTTGATTCTTCTTGTCTAGCCTATGTTCAAGTGTATGCTGCATACGATATACGCTATCTGCTTCAAGACCACCGCAATGGCACCTAATGTGATCTCTCATTGCAAGTCATGCATTGAAATAGCTCGTCACAAAAATATTAAAACTTGAATCCCATTTTGGTCATCCCTATCGAAATGTTTGTAGCCATAGTAACTAAAAAAGTTAGAAACCCATGGCTCGGCGAGTTTAAAGCACTTTATTAACGGGATTTGTTGTTGAGCTTGTCGGTGCATGGTACTGAGTTAACTTGTATGCGCAGACACAGAGACGAACTCGAACGAGTGGACAAGGACAAGCGCAACTTGCAACTAGCTTTATTCGCGACCGAGCGACTGCGAAAGGTTCTGAAGGAGCAAGAGCAGCATGCTACTGCGAAGGAAGAAAAAGAAACACATAAATGACAAGAAAATTTTTGGCTTGCAACATTCACTCTATCAACAAAGATAAGAACTGACCTTGATTGTTAAACAAAGCAACCCAAGTGTCACTTACACAGACATTTTCCTTTTTTATATAAAACACTTCCATCAGCTCTCTCTCGCTGTCGTGCCTTTACTCCTGTCAGAGATCCTGATCTGGTGAAGTCGTGGCACACACAAACGTGCCCCACGATGCATGGGCAAGTGCGCATTTCCTTTATGTTTTTTTTTTTTTTGACGCTTGTCCTCGTTATAATTCCTACGTGTCTTTCCTCTGTGTTACCACATACAATTTTACTCAGCATCTTATTCACGCTCCTTAGCCACTCACTAGAGTGTTATTCGCCGTTAAAGAACGCAGAAATCCGATCTTACGAAGCAGAAGCATCGAAATAACACTTAAGCCTCGCCCGCCGTTTCTTAAGCCGACAGTGCCTATAAAAAGCGTACAAGAAGTGCGCACCTCATGCCACGTAACCGCGTGATTACTGACACACCAAGGACGTCACTACCGGCGTCGCTTTTCATATCTGGCTGTTTCCCACGTGGCTTTCTGTGTAGCGTAAAGTTAGACAACGCTTAGCGTCGAGGTTCAGAACCATTCGGTACTAAACGGATTTCACTTGCAGGATGACTATACTTCGTTTCATTACCTTCCGTCCAGACGCCGTGGATGCTACGAGGAACGGGACCAATGAAGCAGCGTCAAGAGTGCAAGTCACTGTGCCTTCTTTGTTTATGATTGGTTCAGCGATGATAGAGCGTCGCCAGAAATATCACGGGTACCATGATGGTGCCTTTCTGATGCTGTCACGATTCGTCACCAGCAATCTCGTAGCATCGGCTGCGTCTGGACCGGAAGGGAATTGAAACGAAGTATAGCGGCAGTAATACGTCACAGTGGAACTCCTATGGCTGAGTTTGACGGCGTTTTGAATCTGAGTTAGGTCCCGAAGCCAAGTAAACGTGTTCTTCTTTTTACTAAGTATACACAAACAAAAATACCACGTATCCTACGCTAACACATACTTTTGTTTTTTTCTGTGACAACAAAATCATAGAAACGGGAGCTTTACTTGTTGGTGCGAGGTTGACAAATGTCCCGCTCTAGTTCTCTTCCCTGATAAACTGGAACGGAGCAAAACTGTCAATGTGTTCGTGCGGTTTTTCGAAATGTTCCGAATGAGCAAGCTGCCCCGAGAAACAAACATGTTTTGCTTTCGTCCAGTCGCGACCACCAATGTGGATCACGTGAAATCATCCGTCTTCGGCCGTCCAATCAGCTCGGCCCATTCATCATTCAATCGTTGATCCCATTCAGTCAGTTCACGGAGGGCGCGGTCCGCCCAGCTGCTTTTGTCTTTTAGAACGCCCTTTGTTATTCCATCTTGTTGTTGTTGCTTTCTCCTTTCCTCTTAACCTTTGATGAATTCGCAGATGACGAAATGCAAACAAGACGCAATGGTGCCGTCAATACATTTTCGCCACCCGTGTACGTATTTCGACGTTAAAAATCTAACCATGTAAAATAAAATCAACGCAAAAAAAACACCATTTATGTGATCGCAGTTTGTCAAATTTGGCAGGCGACATCTCGCCCGCAAGATTTGCCACATTTCGTTGACTGTACCTACAAAGCCCATTGTTCGTATCCTCCGTGCAAGAGGTTTTACCAAGCATGATGAACGTAGGCTGGGAAAGTTTTACATACGCTATGCCACAATCTTATCGCGAAAACGACATTGTCACTTTTTCGCCCTTTATTTCGAGAGGGTACTTGGGAGGGGGGGGGGGGGGAGCACCAAAATTTGCATTTGCCACTTAGGCTTGTGCCCCGAGTGAGCGATTCGCGCCGCAGTGCGCTCTACAAAAATCTTCTCAGTTCATTTTTTTCTCTAGAACACGGGAGCAGCCAATCATGTTGCAGAATCGAGGAGTC
>JAZHYW010036924.1:0-17587 GCA_037355805.1 Ixodes ricinus
AAACCACTAAAGCAACAAACTGCGGAACGATAGAAGGCACGCGAAGCATTTACGGCTTTCTGAAAAACCGCACGAATTCGACGGGTTTTAAGTTTCGGTTTGTTATCGGAGCGCATCTCAGCCCTGGCGGCACCGCGCCCCGTGGAGAGACAGTGCATCCAACCTCTGCTGCGCTGTCATCGCGCGACGCAGCAGAGGCTGGTTGCGCTATCTCTCCACGGGGCGCGCTGCCGCCGGGGCTGAGATGCGCTCCGATAACAAACCGAAACTTAAAAACCCGTCGAATTCATGCGGTTTTTTAGAAAGCCGTAAAATGCTTCACGTGCCTTCTATCGTTCTGCAATTTGTTGATTTAGTGTTTTTTTATGATGCTGAGCAACTTTCTAATTGAAACCATGCTCTTAAACCCAATATTAAAAAAGTTAATTACGCAAAAATAATTAACAATCTAATTATCTCGGACTTTAATAATTTTCCTATATAGGCCCCTGGCCCAGGTCCAAAACGACACAAGCCTTTTTTCGGTGCGACGCATAGTTTTCGCAAAATCGAATTTGTCCACCTTTCGTGAAACACCCTGTATACTAAGCGTGTCCAGTAACCAGCTATGCCCCCCCCCCCCCCCTCCAGGAGCGGTGTTCGTGCGGCCCAACTTTCCTGCAGAGCACTCGGAGAGCCAATCATTGCAATCTGTGGAGGGTGTCTCGGTGTATGACTAGGAGTAAACTGTGCTTTACTCAATTCCACTTTAAGTCCGATCGAAGCTAACGCTGCTATCCGACAGAGCCAATCAAGTGAGACAAAAATGCATCGTCACTGTGCTCGCTTTTTCTTTTGTTATTGGTTTGCCGTAACCAGTTAAACAAATCACGCAAACAAAAGACAAAAAAGCAGGATCGTGGTGCATTCAATATGCATGATTGGTTTAGATGGTGATAGGAAACTCACAAAAGTGATGAGCGCTTCACTCTTAAAAATGTCTGTGCGTCTACTTTCACGCACACCACTCGGAGAGCAATCACCGCAACTTACGAAGGCAGCTCGGCGAATGACGATGCCGAAACATATGTTTAGACCAAAAAACGCAGTCTGAGTTGTGACATTAAGCAATGCAAGCGTGACGTTTTGCATTGCTTAATGTCACAACTCAGACTGCGTTTTTTGGTCTAAACATATATTTCCGCATCGTCATTCGCTGAGCTGCCTCCGTAAGTTGCGGTGATTGGCTCTCCGTGGTTTGTGCGTGAAAGCAGACGCACAGACATTTTTAAGAGTGTTTGGCGACGCACTTTTGGCCCTAGTTGATTGGCCTTAACGAATCATATACTCTGTTTCACCTTATGATGTACAGCAGGAAAGGCTACAAGCGCGAGCTCCTTGCTCTAGGGCACATCTCGGCAGCACAAGCTCTCGTGCGTTAAGAGCAGCTCTCAACGCTATGAGCTCGCGCTTCTAGCTTTCTCTGCGGTACAACATAAGATGAAACGGAGTATTAGCGGCGAGATGTTTCGGTGGCGCCCTCGTTCGGTTACCTTTCGTGACGTCATTACCTTTGTGAAGAATAAGTTCGATGGTGTTTGTAATGGGCATGGTGGAAGCCTGAAATCATAGCGCTCTCAAAGCAACACTGCCAACACCGTCAAAATTGAAGTTCTTACATTCCTCTTATCTCCGTCGATGAGACATCCTTTGCTGACGTCATAGTCAGCATTCGGCCAATTGTGGTGGGCCGACCACAGTGACGCTTTCGTTCACTCACGTCGCCAATAGTGTCGGCTAGCTGCAATCGTACCTGCAGTGAAGCGGAGTATAGAAATGAAAACTCTACGATATGGAACTCTGGACATGACGGTTCACGGGCTCACGTCTTACCCAGTGTCACTTCGCATACTTGATTTTTCCCCTCTAAACATGTTTTCGCCCTTGTCGTGTGCTCATCATAATTCGCTGATCGCAGAGATGGCTTCTCCGAGTGCTCGGCAGAAAACTAGACGCGCTTTAATTTTTGATTAAGGTGAAGCTCAGCATCCTGCATAAAATGTTTACGTTGATCGCATATTCGGGCCAATTCGTTCCTCTTTCCTCGTTTTTTACGGGACCATGGTTGCTCGATCTTGAGTCCGCTTCGCAACAATTTTCGCCCGTGGCTGGACGCGCTTTGCAGAGAACGAAATATCGATCTTCCAGGAACCCATTCTGGGAGTGGAGGCGCGTGAGTTTTTAAGAATGTATTCTTTAAGGTGCATATTTAGTAGGGGTGTGCGAATTGATGAACCAAAATTATGGCCTTCATTCATAGCCTCGCTATGAATGAAGGCTATGAATGAAGGCTTCCCGTCATTCATAGCCTTCGCAGTGCAAGGAAGAACCACAACGTAACGGCTATTTCTTACATTGCTCAAGCTGACGGCGACGCTACACTATTTTGTTTGAAGCTGGATTCGCACACCCTAATATTTAGCTTTGGTCAAAGTTTGATTTTCAACTCAGACGATTGAGCGAATTTCGAGGAAACCTAACCTAATTATGAAAACCCTAGTCTCGGGGATATCGTAACTATGCTAAATTTACACCAGCTCGCTTGCCCACCTATACCTTTTATTCGCCGAGTCTGATAGTTTAGTTACACCTCCCAAGGGTAGACCTAACTAATTTTATACAAAACTGTTTCCTTAAAACAAGAACGACTGTGTTCAAACTAAGATTCCTATTCGTTCCGGCGCAGATATTTTTCTTTATTCTTGGCCTCTTTTGAGTCTTGTCACTCATTTGGCTCGCTCAAAAATTCAGTGATTTAATCTTCGCAGTGCATTAACTTGAAGTAGACGCCGGGACTTATTATATTAGCGGGACCCCTCCACTTTCAAACTGGATTATAACATGCATGCGTATTGAGAGCGAGACACGGAAAGCATAAGCCATGAACAGTCCACTGAAGAAAAGCGCGCGCGGATACACGCGAATTTGTGCTCTCGCGAAAAACTGTTAACCTCCGAGCACTATGGATGACTTCCTCATTGCTGAGCGCACGTTTTCCTTTTAGTACAGCATGAAAAGGTCTAAAGAAATGACTATCTTATAAAGTGGGATCTGAAATGTATTCTGAATAAAAAAAAGGAAGAGATAATTATAATGTAAGTATTGTCTTCATCGTGCGAGAACCAGTTTGAAGTCGAGCATCGCTCTGTCAGAAGTAAACGCAGTTCTAGCGTGCCATGACATACAGTTCCTTCTTGACGCTTCGACACCCGTCTATGAAGGTCTTCATCCCTTTATAGATGCTTATGTACGACAATGTTTCTTCGCCATAGTGTGATTTTGTCCTCGTGCACAATAGACAAGGCTTTTACCTTCCTCAGCATGAAAAATAATGAATTACATGTTGTTCCACGCGTAGATAAAGTGCTTCTTGATGCAAATCTCCGAGTTCCACTAGAGCAACACACAGAAACAACCGACACCGACAAGCCTCAAACAAGTGCAGCATGCACGCGAAGGTAAAATTGGCAAGGTTGCAGTCGCTCGTATATATGCTCTGTTTCATACTTTAAGTTACGTTTATACTCCAACGTAACGTCGACGGGCACGGCGTAGCACAGCGCAGCAGATACTGATTGGTCGCAGAAATCAAGTTCCTGGCAGCCGGCCAATGAAAAGCCTCGCGTTCTGCGCTGCGCTGCGTTCACTGCGCGCAACGTCCGAGTATAAACAGCCCTTTAGTGTGCAGCGCTGTCAAAGCTGCTGGTGCGAGCATGGGGCTTGATCTCTCAGATCATCTGCACGTGTGCGTGAGCACATGCAAACGAAACCATAGATGAGGCCGCGCTCTCGCGCCAGTAGCTTTGACAGCGTTATATAAGGAGTATTCACTGGGCGCCATATTTGTGGGTGCTGCCCAGAGCGCATGCTCAGAACGAGTCCCCCATTAATAGCCGCTAAGACCGGCCACTTTGACGGTGTGGAATGCACGCTGCTAGAAGAACTCTGGAGTTAACCATCAGCACGTGCTCAGCAGTCGCGCACACAGCTATGGCCGCCAGTGAATGCTTCCTATACCAAGTATGAAGCGGAGAAAGGAGGGGCTAGCGAGTGGGCTAGCGCACATTAAAGCAACGTTGCACTACAGTCCCTGGATCCTGGGAAAGCAGTGCCAAGCTCCCCGTATGGTCGCCATCTTGGTCCGTGAAATGAGAAATTTGTTTTTGAAACCTCCGTTCTTTGTGAGCCGACCTAAATTCGCTGGTGACCGTTAGCTTTAGGGAAGTTCCTTGTATACCGAGATTTCGCTACCCACACGCCGGCGAAACAAGCGTATGCCTTCGTGCCACCACCACATGCTGTGTCGGTGCTTGGAGGCTCTGAAAAATAATTTTACTGTTTTGAAATACTCAAGAAAAACTATACCATTGTAAGAGATCCGTGGAGATGGGCACGATTGATATGCTGATTGCAAACACTGTGCCAAAGACGCTTAGGATTGGCGAGGAACGCTGCCAGTACGATGGGGTTTCATGGCAATCTTGGCGCGACCGGTTTAGAAACGACCTCTGGAAGCTTCGAATATTTGAATGGACCGAGGTGGCGACGTTTTGGTCCTCTGCATGTTAGTGTCCGTTTGTGTCCGGCCGAAGGTAGGCAATTCAATGGCGCTACACTCCCAGGATCCAGTGGCTTTAGCGCACACCAGCTCGAGCCCGTGGAACGAAAGCTCGCGCTGCAGAACTTAGGATCCTGAGTTCAATCCCACCTCGCCTGTTTCGATCTGGATGAGCATCGTAGCGTGTGCGGTCGGTACCGCTAGTGCGTGATGTACGTTGAAGTTCCAGGCTAGCGGTTGTACTGCACCGTCTGAATTTTCATCTACAGCTGAGACACAAGACACCCATTGGGGCTGACCAACTTCCGGCTGTTACTACATATAAACATACACAAAACAGATTTTTGTTTGTTTCTGGTTAGGGATGATGAAAGAAGTTCAAAGTCTTTCGAAGCGGATGACGCGATGTCTATGCATTGGAGACGTTTGCACGATGCGACGCAGAAATTGCATACAAGAGCTGCTCAGCGTTTATTTCTAACTCGAGTTCAGTCAGTCTGTTGGCACAAACACTCTGAAACAAGCCCGCCCGTCTAATTTCCCGCACAACGCTCGGAGAGCCAATCCACCGCAACTTACGGAGGCAGCTTCAGCAATGACGACGCCATAAACATGTGTTTAGACAACAAAGAACGCAGTTTCCAGTTGTGACATTAAGCAGTGCATGTCACAACTCAGACTGAGTTTTTTGGTCTAAACACATGTTCCGGCATCGTCATTCGCTGATCTGCCTCCGTGAGTTTGGGTGATTGGCTCTCCGAGTGCTGTGCGGGAAAGTAGACGAACGGGAGCTTTTTAGACTGTAATCGGCTTTAAGCGCTGGTTCACACTGCCCCATTTTTTTACGTTAAGTTATGTTACGTATAAGTCAGCGAAACATTTGTGTCTAGAATGTCGCATATCATGCTTTCTCGTTGAACTGGTAGCCTCGCTTAATATGAAGTACAGAGGTCAGGGTGACGTCAACGTAATATTTCGTAACGCAGCTTAACGTGAGAAAATGGGGCAGCGGGACCAGCCTTTACGTTCAATTATTCTGACTGTAAATCCGATTATGTTAACTGTAAAGTCACCCAAAGCCAACCAGTCAATCGGCTTGCCTTGGGTGGTGAGCTGGCAGCCGCACTTGCGTACGGGCTTTATCTTTTCTGCCCAAACTATCACGCCATCAAGAATAAAATTATATTGCGTGCAAATAAATATTGTTGTTATTGTCAGCCCTTTGACAGTATAACATTTTATCACCGCTTCAATCTGGGTCGGTGGTTCGTCCTTACTGGTTGTACATTTCTCACCATCAAAACTCGCAGATCCAGAAAGAATGGTAAGGTATAAACACATATTCTCGACTGCTGTTGGCTATATGTTGGCAAAATACTATAGACTGCAGGAAGACTACCTCAAACTGCTATGTGAGCCACCAGATGACACTGAATTTCGAAAAGGGTCTATTAGTAGTGTAAGCAACATACCACACAAATCGACGCACTGTAAGAAATTTCTTAAATGTATTGTTCACACGGTAAAATACCATTCCGTAAATACGCAGCGCTTCCCACCGTCTTTTCGACGCACTACGGCAATCTTATGTACGATGCGCGAAGGAGTACCCGTAAATGGAAAGAGGGGTTCACGTTTTTTTGGAATTTAGCAATTTCAGAACGCAAAGATAGCGGTGCGATAAAGAAACGGGGTCGGCTTTGTGATCTGTTCGCTCAGATTTCTTTGTGCTCTAAACTGGCAGTGGTAAGAGATAATAAATGCCATTTGCAGAAGGTGCGGGCCGACCCGAGGGTACATCGGAACGGCCCCACAATCACCCCCGCTTCGCGGTGCAATGTGGAGTTGACGAGAGCCCTTTTATGAGATTTACAGGAAAGGTCCTGGTCTCTCTTTGATCACTTCAACCAATTAGACTGGCAAACAAAATCCTCCTCAGATGGCAATGAGATCTGTGGGGCCGAAATGCAGATACCTTAGCTGACGCTGAGACATCATACTTGGGGCGTGATACACCGCAGCCTTCTCTGTATCGGAGTCCAGACCATGATATCTTTTTTATATGTACATGAGTCTCCTAGAGGGCGAAAGTTGCGCTCCATCAATGGTAGAAGCATAATGTATTCCTTTGAAAAAAAACCATAACGGTTATTTGGAGCGTATGATCGGTCAGTAATCGCACCTTCAGAGGAGGCGAAGCCATCCAGCGGAAACTGCGCGAAGGAAAGATGTGGTATTCCATACTTTTCAACTGTGTAGCCAAAGGTGATGCTGCCTGGCAACCGATATGTGAAACAAAGGAAAGGTGAATAAATGTTCGCCGTTGGGGCTGCGAACAGAGGCGGGAGTTTCGTAGAGTATATTTTTCGCAAAGCGGTCCAGCGGTTCGAAGATTCACCGTACCATGTCTTCAACAAGGCTGTGTCCTGAGATTTAAGGAACTTCAGGCTTCGCCCCCCTCCAAGTAGTTTATTGGTAATCTGCAATATTTATGGCACATACTCCCCTTGTAATATATTAACTAACGCACAAATTAGCTTTTTCGGTGCACGATTATGCTAAGGTTGCTTGTCCCAAGCACTCTGAAAGATGCCCATTCGCCTCTTTTCTCGAGAACTAGGATGGGAATTTAAATGTATGGGTGAAGCAGCTCGGAGAATAATAGTGCCGAAAGTATGTCATTCTTGGGGTAACATGAACTTAGATCATGCTTGGGGTAACATACCAGTCTTTATTATTACGTTGAGACATCATATTTGCATCCTTTTTCGACAAGTTTCTTCCCAAGATTTCAGTTATTCATGCACCAAGTGCTTTGCGGGAAACTAAATGGCGTTAAGTTTTCTGAATGGGAGCATTTTCTAAGACAGCAGATTTGTAGACAAGAAATGTATATATGTGAACGAGCTGTTAAAAACGTAATGCAAACGCCAGTCGCGCTGCTATGGTCATGAACATCTCAAGAAACGCAGATCGTGGCTCCAAGGGGCACTCTTGGTCACAATGCAACTGTCCTTCGCCAGGCACACTTAAGGGTGATTCACACCTTTCCGTCGAGCCCCGCCGGGTGCAACTGCAACGGCTTGCGACGTACGGGTTGCTATGGCGACACTTACGACGAGCCAATGGGGAGGCGCGGTGCTGCACGACGCAACGCAGCGAAACGCGGTCGACGCAGATGTGTGTGAACCAGCCTTTAGCCGTGACCAATCAGTTCGTCGTAATGCGATTATCCATCGTATTCCCCGTTCGATTGCGATGCAATTATCCGTCGTATTACACACTTAGCCTTAATGCGATTATCCGTCGTAGTGACAGTAAATCGTTTTTTTTGTTTTTGTTTTTTTCGTAGCGTTCTTATCGGCTAGTGCGCAGATTCATTGACAGCGGATCTATAGCAAGATGCTCGGAGAGACCTGCTACGCCCTACGTTTCTGAAGTTATCAGTGGCTGTAATTTGTGGTGCACACTATAATAATGTCGACAGGAGTACGACGCGTGTTTCTTTGGCTCAGGCAGACTGAAAAACCGAAAAAAAGATGCTAATATTGGCTTTCATGCATATACCCCACCCCTCTATTTTCTTCGGTGCTTTGTTACGAAGTGATTTCGTGACAATATTAGCAATAATTTTTTAAACACTCGTCTTTAAGTACAATATTTTTCATAACAACACAAAATAACAAAGAAGATCTCCATTGAAAGGAGGCACGGCATTATGGTATATGGATCGAATAGGTGCCTATGGTTTTTTTTTTCAATAGGCCTGCCACATCTACTTATGTTGACTAATTTTATAGATTTCTGCAGTGCTTATCACAAAGTTACGTTTTAAAAACAGCAGTGTATCTTTGCAGCGTATGCTGCTGTTTTTTTCGTTACCGTCGGCAAGCTCCCGTCAATTTATCTTTTTTTGTACAATCTATGTTTTGCCCCGCCAGCTTGTCTCATCGGAGGACGAATAAACGAATGACGTAAAATTCCAGATTGGCTCATCAAACTTCACCTGACTGTTACTGAAGCCTTTCGCCTTCAATGCAATGGAGTCATTCAAAATGGCTTGCTCTGACATTAAAGCAGACGACAGGCGGACAAAACAGAAAAGCGACAAGAGGTCAAAAGTGCAGCCTTGCTGGTGTCGGAGGAATATAATTTAAACGTTAACCCTAACTTGAAAGAAACAATGACACAACAATGGAGAATCATAGAGTCGTTTTTCTCCTGACATTTAATGTTGTCCAGTTCTTTTTTTTTTTTTTGAGTCAGGTTTTAATTACGTGTCGCGACAGAAGACACCGCGTCAACGACTCAGACACGCCAAGTTTCCCATTCCCATAGGAACAATAGAACCTTTATTGCGTCCTTCAGAGTGGTTTCAAAATGTCACTGGAAAGAGGTTAACTCGCCCGTTTCCTCGGATTTTTTTTTATGCCGTGCCCGTGGGACGCAACGGGAGACACGAATCTAGAGAAATAAAAACTAAACATTATTTGGTTTTAGCTCACGCCATTACGGTAATATCGTTGCCGTTGCCACAATTATTCAAGTACCTCCAAAAAGCTTTATAGCCAAAAGAAAGGAGAATATGGGAGCCTGCGGTGACGACGGAGCGTACGAAGCTGTGATTGGAAGAATAGTGAGTAGCAGGCCTTGGCGTTTGGCGTTCGAACGCGTTTGGCGTCGAACGCGTTTGGCGTTTGAACGCGTTCGGCGTTCGGTGTTCGAACACGACGCTAGAATGCGGCGACGCCGAGAGCCACGCGTCTGCCCCTTTGCGACGACTCTGGTCAAGCTCTGGTGCGATTATAGCTTGGGGCGGGCCGGGGATACCATTAAGAATTGCTTCATGCGCTGGCCTTGTCTTCTATGTGGTATCGAAAAGAGCGGCGTTCGGCATTCGAACGCCGAACCCTGCGCGAGGTGCAGACGACGCTCTTCTTCGTTCTGATTGGAGGAAAACCGGGGGTGGGGACAAACGCGACTTGCCTTCACGTCTACCCACTAATTCTTCCAATCAGACCTCGCACTCTGACGTCACCAGACGCTCTCTCCCCTCCTTCTTTCCCACAGCTTCTCTTCATATACCAAGCCGCCGGGCAAAAAGAAGAAAAGAAAAAGAAGATGGGGATGAGGATAGTTCATCCGAAGCTTTAATAAATCGTTCCGATAACTTCTATACAGATACTCGATAACGATACTATGAATTCGCAAAATATACCGATGGAGAATTGGGTGTTGTTATCGGAGTTATCGGAATGATCATGTAAAACTCCCTCGCGCCTCGGTTGTCTTGCCGTACTTTGTCGGTTTTGTTCCGTCGCGTCAGTAAAGGTACCCGCATGGTGGTAACGACACATTAAAAGGCGATTGTCACAAGTTGAGCAGATTGAAAACAGGTTATCCAAGATTAAAATAGAGGTTACTGATTGGTCCGTTAAATACGACCTTGCATTGCGAAAATTCCTGCGCTCCAGATTGGCGCGCAGGGATTTCATTCAATGGGGTATCTTGTCTCACATTCAATGGGGTAAGATACCCCATTGAATGTATGGCAAGGCGCACGTAATGTCTCTTCTAAAGCGATGACGTCGGAACAGCGAAACCGAGCATTTTGTTTACCATATAGCTCGGTGTTACCCATGTGCCTAGATGTGAAAATGTTTCCATCTACTGATCGGGGTCACGTGGTTTATGGGCCTCGTTTGCAATGCCGAGTGCGAGAAGGAGGCTTCAGGCTCGTGGTCAGCCTTTCGGCCCGTTACCCTCCTCGCGGCGTGGGAATGCGCGCATGCGCCATGAGCAGCCAATCTGCACAAAATGTGTCCGCCATTACATTTGAAACGCACTCCGTGGTTTGAGCTTCTTCCTTTCCGAAATCTAGGCTCGCTAGGTATTCTACTACAGCTGTTTTGGTCACCCTCGGGTGCACCGGAGGGTGACCAAAAAATCTATGGTGTTGGTGATCGTCGATGGCGTGTCCCTCCACACTTCTGGCTCCACCTGTGGTGGCTTCACGTCAGCTCTGAAGCTTCCTAGCTCCATGCCTGGAACCTACGGGTGGCGGTGAGAATGTGAAGTGACTTGGTCTTTGGATGAAAGAAAACGACCGGGCTTTTCGTAGCAAGAGACTGCCACCTGCCTGCTACGTTTGGAAATCTATGGGCACGCGTTCCATGGACTCTCTTTTTGAGTTCTATTTCTAATTATTCCCATGTCCGTACAGGGTGCAAAGTATTCATATAATGCGGTACTCGTGCGCGCCGTATTATTTTTGCTTGATTTAATCTTGGAGATACACCTGCACGAGAAGTTGATTTTTAATGTCAAGAAAACTTGATATTAGGCTTGGAAGAAGCTTTGTTTCAAGTCATTTCACCACAAATAACTAAACTTGTAAAAGTTTCCAATCTGTTTGTAATGGGAATATGCCTCGTTAATTTTAGATATTGGCTATAAAATGCATTATAGCTGTATTAGAGAGGCCATCAAAAAGAGAAGCAACTCGTTTTAGGTTATTTAACCCTTTGCCTACCGCAAAATTTTGAAAAAAAAAACTATTTGAAAATACCAAATTCTTTTATGTGCCCTATAAATTTAATATGCAATTCAAAGGCCAAAAACAAACGCCGAAATATTTATTATATGAGAAGTCTTTGAACACACTGCAAAAGAAAAAGGGACTAAAGTTCTGCTTCACTTCATTACCGCAGACAGTTCACATCGCCTTGCACATGGACGTTCAGGCCGGGCGTAGCAGTACTGCAGACAGTTCACATCACATTGCACGCGAACTGAACGCAAAACGTGGAGGGGCTGGAGGTGGATTTTCTACATTGATGATAGTCCAATGCCGACACGCCGACACGATGTCCTCCTCGAAATCGGAGTCGTCTGAGCTAAAATCCAATAACTCACTTGCATCGCTCTCGCTGTTCGATGAAATATTCATTTCCTCGTCTTCTGAATCTAAAGAGACGTCACAATATCTTCGTTTTCGCCCCAATTTTGAGGCAAGATCGTCACTACGAACGCAGCGACCACGAGTTGACGACGCCATTTTTAAATTCCCTGTTTCCTGTGTTGGAACAATTTTCTGCTAAATTCAGAAATTTACCCGGTTTTTATTTCCCGTGAAGCGCCATCTATCCACGGCAAAGCTCATTAGAAACACGTGGACTAGCCCAGTTCGTCCATGGTAGCGTATTGGAGCCCGAATGAACGTGGACGAGCCCAGCTCGTCTTCGGGGGAGCGGTACAAACAGCGTGGACGAACCCAGGTCGTCCACGATAGGGAAAGGGTTAACTAACATTCACGGCCAATTTCACTAACACGAAACAACTTTAGCATTACTTAAGCAGTCTTCCCGCCGTAAACATGATTGAATATTTCAGAAGATTCGCCGCTCGAACCCATTTCCTCATTAAGATCTTGTGGTAAACAATCTTATCTATGGGTTCGCCCCAAGCACATTCATAATGATGGCAGTCCATACGTTTAACGCTAAGATATTCCTAGTGCTATTCATACCGCGCACGTCAAATGACTGCAACTACCTTCCTGCTCCACAGGCGCCGATCACTGATATATTCTATCTAAACAAACTCCTATTAGATGTATTCCTATTATCGCGACAGCGTTAAGGGGCTCGTGCCGCAGAAAAACCTGCGTCGACGTCGGTGGCGTTGTGACGGAAAAATCCTGATTGGTCGATAGGGCCGCGACGTCACAGTCACATGACCTCGCGCGGGAACTTCAAACAATCCACAACGCCCACTTGAAATGTGACGTCAGGCGTGGAATGAAGGTGATTAAGAAACGTGACATGTAATGCGAATTAAAGGTCGCCAGATGTCTCAATCCATTTCACTTTATCAAGTGATTTTTCGATCATTAGCCTTAAAGAAAAGTTCGAAGAATTTTAGGCGGGATTCGAACCCACGACCTCCGGTTGCGAGCCAGACACGCTGCTGACTAGGACATGTCCTCCGCACTTCCTGCTCACTTGCAGGAAGAGTAGGAGAAGCGAATGAGAAGGCGATGCGAACGCGTTCCACTCTTAAAAGCGAAGCATAAGCGCCCTCCAAGTTTGTTAATTTAATGGCCATCTATTTTTGGTGCATGCCCTTCCCTCTGCAGTGTACTTCGTTTCTTGAAGGTTAATGAGCGAACCGTAAGGAAGTGAGTTAAAATAAATTGATCACCCACGTGGTAGTGTAGGACGTCTGCGTTTGCTTTTACGTATCTCATTCGGTGCAATCGAGTGACATGAACTTGAACTCTCTGTGAGCGTTGCGTTAAAATTTGATAAGGTTACAGCGCATTGAACGCTCGAGAGTGTCTTCATAATATATTCACCGGATCCGGATCAGAGATACAGACATAGGGAGAAAATATTATTGTTTTGCAACTCGCCTGATTGCTTTTGAGCTCCACACTCTTCAAATCGACATTGATCTTGTAGCGTTGAACTTTTGTAAATTTAGAGTATTACGTGACCGGTCCTAAAGAAAACTTAGCTTTAAGTAACTCCGAACTCTGCAAGGATTTATTTTGCTTGCTCAGTAGGAGTGAGTAAAATAGCTGACTTTTCGAAGGTGTGAATGAAGGCGCATAGATAAAAGTAATTTGTGCTACTCACTGAGAGTTACGAAAACTCCAGCAGTTCGGTTCTAAAGCAAGTTTTGAATAACTCGAGTTCGTAAATCAAAGGTTGAGTTCAGTTTTCTATTTAAACAAATTTATATGCATGTGACTAATAAACATGTGTAGTTTTCTTTATTGTTTATTGGGAAAATTTTTATCATTTGTTTCAATAACATGAACTCAGCCTTCTATTAATAAACATAACACAACATCTCGAAAATATTCTAAGTCTCATATAAAATCTTACATAGCCTTACCTTGCTCTTATAATACTTGAAAGATTTTGGATAAGTTGCGGTATGTTTATATTACAAATCATTTCATTATTTTTTTTCCACAGGAAATCCATCCACAAAAGCTCGTCGACGCTTTTCTATTTGATTAGGTAGCGTTCGGCAGGCATCCATTTTCTCGGTGGTGGAGCCTTGCACAAAGTGGCTAGAGTTATGCCGTACAAGAACTCACTCCTCAAATTTAGCACATTTAAATAGCATTTAACTTAGAGCGACGTTTTTATTAACTTTACATTGCAAATTCTTTAGACAAATCATTTGTCGATGATGGTTAAACGACTGTTTAATTAATGTTGATATAATAAGAGTGAACAAATAAATTAAGGAATGAGCCCTTTGAGCTCCTATTTTGACGGATGTCCCGAACCGAGCTTACTGAAATCGAGAAAGATGTTCTTTCTTTTAGTAAACTACTTGGAAGAATTAATATCTTATTTCAATTTTGACTAAAATAGGCGTGTTATTTCGTTCTTCTCGCACCAAGTTTTGTAAAAAAAATCAGAAACAAAATAATCTAATCGGTAAACCATATCAATTGGCTGTCAGAAAAAGCGGTCAGTTGGACAAAAGAAAAAACACAAATGAGCTGACTGGTTTCAAACATAATAAACACAATTGCAAGATTGAGGACACAGATTCGCGGGACAACACGCAAGCACAGTTATAGACACGAACAAGCTTGCACATGAGTGCGCATATGCACAAGGGAACTTTTACTGACAGGACTTCGAAGGGATGTCATTTTGCGCAGTCCGTTTTCAACCGCATTGGCACATTCACGTTTGCCTAACGCAGAAGCTCAGTAGATACGATTTTCCTTCCATATGCCAGCACGAGTATGTCACGACAGATATACTATAATGCGAACACATTGTTATTTCATGTTCCCTCGAAAGGTCATGCGTTGCCGCGTAAAAGGCGAGGGTTGAGCTCGTTTTGACGGGCAGGTCACGAGTCGTTACGAAGTCACGTCTTTCTCTTTGCGTGAGATATCTTTATGGTTGCGCCCTGTTGAATAAGCCTCGTTGCCTTTGGCAACTCTCTCTTCTGTAGTCCGTCCTTTTTTTTTTTTTTCACCGTCTCTGGGTTAAAATTATGTCCTTTCACATTCAAAACTTTGTCTATTAGATTAATCGGATTAGCCTCAAATTTGCACCATGATTGCGGTTAGGAACAAACACGAGTTTGTTGATTCCATACATGGCTTTGTTCGTAACGTCATTTCACTAAACTAGTAGTCATTACTCCTCTTTCTTTCCAATGAGAACAAATTTGGAAGTGCCAAATGCATATTGGAAAAAGTACAATTAAAAAAAATCAAATTTATTTGACTTCGATCAGATTACTTTTGATCTAAATCGCTGTATCGATATAATAGGGCTTCTTAATTAGTAGATGTCATTTATAACATTAAATATTGATTCATCAATCCATCCGATCGCTGAAAACAACGCGGAAGAAAGAATTACTGTAAATTTGAAGTACAGTTTAATTCACAACTTATTAATTAGTGCACTCCACCATAGGAGAACAAAACACCTTGATATTTTTAATTGGCAAAATACCTTTGCTTAATTTTTCTTTCGCGGTCAAATTCTTTTTTTTTTTTTTTGCAATAGGATGTTATTTTTTGTTAGTTTTCTTTTTTGCGTTTTTATATAGTACTTGCAAGAGCATGTTACGTAACGACGAACGATATTAAATGGTAGAAAGAAAGCCCAACGTTCCGATCTGCTCAGAAGGCCAATGATTCGTGCTCGTCTGCAGCCTGATATAAATATTTCTTGCTCGATAATTTTCTAATTTAAATTCAAAACAAATGCACACAGAAATATTCAAATTAGACACAAACGATAAAAAACAAAATTTATTTGTGTCTATTTTTTCGGTAAAGGTTTCATTTAAATCATTATAAAAAACGGTCTGAGTTTAGATCGTGGTTTAAATTACGATTTAAATTATCTTGATTCTTCTTGTCTAGCCTATGGTCAAGTGTATGCTGCATAAGATATACGCTATCTGCTTCAAGACCACCACAATGGCACCTAATGTGATCTCTCAATGCAAGTCATGTCTTGAAATAGCTCGTCACAAAAATATTAAAACTTGAATCCCATTTCGGTCATCCCTGGCGAAATGTTTGTAGCCATAGTCACTAAAAAAGTAAGAAACCCATGGCTCGGCGAGTTCCAAGCACTTTATTCACGAGACTTGTTGTTGAGCTTGTCGGTGCATGGTACCGAGTTAACTTGTATCCGCAGACACAGAGACGAACTCGAACGAGTGGACAAGGACAAGCGCCACTTGCAACTAGCTTTATTCGCGACCGAGCGACTGCGAAAGGTTCTGAAGGAGCAAGAGCAGCATGCTACGAAGGAAGAAAAAAAAACACATAAATGACAAGAAAAATTTTTGGCTTGCCATATTCACTGTATCAACCAATATAAGAACTGACCTTGACTGTTAAACAAAGAAACCTAAGTGTCACTAACACAAACATTTTCCTTTTTTATATAAAACACTTCCATCAGCTCTCTCTCGCTGTCGTGCCTTTACTCCTGTCTAAGATCCTGATCTGGTGAAGTCGTGGCACACACAAACGTGCCCCACGATGCATAAGCTAGTGCGCATTTTCTATGTTTTTTTTCTTTTTTTTTTTGCGCTTGTCCTCGCATAATTCCTACCTGTCTTTCCTCAGTGTTAGCACATACAATTTTACTCAGCATCTTATTCATGCTCCTTAGCTAATCATAGAGTGTTATTCGCCGTAAAGAACCCAGAAATCCGTCTTACGAAGCATGAAGCATCGAAATAACATTTAAGCCTCGCCCGCCGTTTCTTAAGCCGACAGTGTCTATAGACCGTTCCAGCTCTTATCTTCCAGTAAAAAGATGCTGAGTCATTGGACTGTTACGCATGCGTGGCGTCTCATATTTCGTGGAAAAGAGCTACTGCGCACGCTCAGAACGCCTTCCACAGTCCAGAAGACAAAGATGGGAGCGCCCAGAGGGCTGCATTTGGAAAGGTCTATAAAAAGCGTACAAGAAGTGCGCACCTCATGCCACGTGACCGCGTGATTACTGACACACCAAGGACGTCACTTCCGCGTCGCTTTTCATATCTGGCTGTTTCCTACGTGGCTTTCTGTATGGCGTAAATTAGACAACGCTTCCGAGGTTCAGAACCATTCGGTACTAAAGCGGAATTCACTTGCGAGGTGACTAACGGCGGTAATACGTCACGTGGAACTCCTAGTTTGACGTTTTTGAATCTGAGTTAGGTCCCAAGCCAAGTAAACGTGTTCTTCTTTTTACTAAGTATACACAAACAAAAATACCACGTATCCTACGCTAACACATACTTTTGTTTTTTTCTGTGACAACAAAATCATAGAAACGGGAGCTTTACTTGTTGGTGCGAGATTGACAAATGTCCCGCTCTAGTTCTCTTCCCTGATAAACTGGAACGGAGCAAAACTGTCAATTTGTTCGTGCGGTTTTTCGAAATATTCCGAATGAGCAAGCGCTGAACACGTTTTGCTTTCGTCCAGTCGCGACCACCAATGTGGATCACGTGAAATCATCCGTCTTCGGCCGTCCAATCAGCACGGCCCATTCATCATTCAATCGTTGATCCCATTCAGTCAGTTCACGGAGGGCGCGGTCCGCCCAGCTGCTTTTGTCTTTTAGAACGCCCTTTGTTATTCCATCTTGTTGTTGTTGCTTTCTCCCTTCCTCTTAACCTTCGATGAATTCGCAGATGACGAAATGCAAACAAGACGCAATGGTGCCGTCAATACATTTCGCCACCCCTGTACGTATTTCGACGTTAAAAATCTAACCATGTAAAATAAAATCAACGCAAAAAAAAACCACCATTTATGTGATCGCAGTTTGTCAAATTTGGCAGGCGACATCTCGCCAGCAAGATTTGCCACATTTCGTAGACTGTACCTACAAAACCCATTGTTCGTATCCTCCGTGCAAGAGGTTTTACCAAGCATGATGAACGTAGGCTGGGAAGGTTTTACATACGCTATGCCACAATCTTATC
>JAZHYW010036926.1:0-10987 GCA_037355805.1 Ixodes ricinus
GATGGCATAGCCTCCTTTATACTGATAATGCTTCTGCCCAATGGTTGGCTTCCCCCACGCTAAGCGATCGTCGTTGCGCCTGCTTCCTCATATTTGCTACCAGGGGCGCCAAACCCCATACAAGAAATGCAGACGAGCTCTTCTTCGCTGCCGCTTGCTACGATCCACTTTGATGCCGTTTGTGAATTGAATACATTCATGTAACCCGTGCTGCATAGCGAAGCGCAGTTCGCCGTCAGTATAGATTTTATATATATAAAGAGAAGTCTCGTACCTTTCTTTTGGCTTTTACGTCTAGGTTTCGTTTCTGCGCTAAAATGTTACCAGACCCTGGTGCTTGTCCTATCGACCACCGAAATAGCCAATGCAAATTAAAAGGAGACTGAACGAGGCTGGCGGACCTTGCGACGTCGAGACAGGCGACCGCTGGGCGTTTTTGTGGCTTCTGTATGTGGAGCCGGAAAACATTCGGCCCGCGGACCGCATGCGGCAGTCAAGTGGTTTTTCATCAAGACCGCAAACGAGTCCCCTTTGACCGAAAACACTGCGCACCCCTCGGGAAGCACGCGTGACAGAAAGATCTTGAGATTCATTTTATCTCTTCTTTTTAAGCGCACAGCCCCTATGATGTTTTTGACCGGTTTCTTGTGGTCCGTACTGTTTTTGACGTATGCAGTTCTCGAGCTTTAACGACATCCTAGATAGTGGCTTATTGGACAAGATCTTCTTGAGGTCAAGCTTGTCAGTCACGGACGCCGAGTACTGTGAAAATTGACCTGAAAGCTTAGATACACAGACGTTGCAGGAAATCTTTGTAACGATTGACATCTTTCTGCCTGCTTGCGCGTTCTAAGCCCCATGGATTGAATAAGTGTATCCACCTCTGCCTCAACAGCTGCATGTAAAGGCTTTTTCAGCATATTTTCGTTTTTTCAGTTAAATCTCTACGAAGTTCTTTAGCTTTGCCTACTGCCCCCTCTCACTAGATTCTTTATTGGATAAAGTATAGTCCTACCCTGTCCTAGTTGCCTGAGGAGGGAATCGCTAGGAGAAATGGAAGCCTGCTTAATGACCGGTAGGGAGTGTCACTTTGCGAGTTCAGAGTTGCTTCATGGGCACACAACAGTAAGGATCATATGATGCGACTTAGAACTTGTAGCACAAAGAGTCAGGGCTAAGTACAAGTGTGGAAGTTGCCCACGATCAATCAATGGAATGGAAATGACCGCGCGTGCACTTGTGGCGTCGCGATGTGCCGTGCCACGAGCCACTGAACAGCCTCGTGCTATTGAGCCATGCCGGCTATAAGAATGCTCTGTAGGTGGAATGACGACCGAAAGAAGTTACTCGTGTTACACAAAAAATTACGTGATCCAGTGACCTATTTGATCACGTAAGGTCACGTTACCACACGTAACCTAACATGGAGAAACGTGTACCTTATCACGTAGCTTAACGTGATAACGTAGCTGCTACAGTGAACAACAGCAGACAGCGGACAAGCGTCGTCTGCATTTCTGTATAGTTTCTATGCCCCTAGCAGTAAATATGTGAAGTAGCACACATAAAATAGTTCAGCTAGTAAGAATGAAGTATAAAGGAGGCTAAAGTGTTGTATTTAACATGTCATCATACCAGTCTTGCGTCCATGTTAAGATACTGAAGATACGGTATTTCAAATACTTTTGGCAGTATTTCGGTATCTTGCAAACACATTTCGTCTAGACTATTTGCTACTCTATCTGAATTACATTTCTCACTATCTTGTACTCAGTATCTCAAATACATTTCTCAACATTCGTGATATTTATTGTCGGAACAATCTACGAAACTATAGATATCGTCAGACTCCAGGGCAAAGCTAAACCGATTGCAGACTTGGAAGCAAGCGACAAAACACAGAACTGGAAACAAATCACAAGTAAAACGCAGTCTCGAAATGCCAACAAAAGACCAAATGTATAGCCCCAAGTACGCCCGCCTTTCTGCGTCCTCCTGTCCGCCTTTTTTAAAGTTGTTATTTAATGGTACGTTTCGCTTGGAGCAAGAAAAGTGCTGGGGACGTCAACGGGATTTTACACCTTTTGTCTGAAGCTATAGTGGTTCCGTCCGCGAAAGATTGTGGAGCCAACGCTAGGTACGGTCATAGCGGACTATTTTCGGAAATGGCTGGTTAGGGGGTTCTTACATGAAAATGCGCGATCCCGTTTTAAAGTGAGCGCGAACACTCCCTCGGCCAGTGGAAGCCAGATTATGCTGGCTTTATTGAGCTGCAGTTATCTAGATTGGGTTTCCCAAAGCCCCTTGTCTGGCTCTTGCGGCTTAACTTTAGCTCCCAAGCTCGTTCAAATGCGTTTTTTTTTTTTATCTCCTTCCGATTGCGCACATTGTTTCATTCTCAGAATTCTCCAACTCAGTTTTCCACCAGGTGGAGCCAGGAATTAAAAGCGGTTTCGTGGACAGTCTCTTATGTTACTTGTGTCTTCCTCCTGACCTTACTTTTTGGTTGTTGATCAGCGACAGAGACTGCTGTCCTCTATTCTATGTTTGTCCTGTGCGTGCACGTTTGTCCTTCACTCGCGTGCTCATCATCAAGTCTGGAGGCCTGATCAACTTCTAGTTCGGCTGTAAGGGATATGCAATGCAGGACTATGACTCAAGTCTGCCGAATCGCGTCAAGGCATATTATGAACTTGTTCCGGAAATGTGTCATGAGCCGAGCCTGCCGCCAAACTAAAGCCCAATTGTTTCTAAAATATTTTGGTACCCATTATGTTGCGTATCCCGAATTATTTCAAAGTGAACTTTGATTGCAGAAGCTAAGTTTCTTCTGAAAGTCGTAAAGATCACAACAGAATTTGGTTTTTCAGCGAAGTCATTGCAAGTCACCCTTTTATTACTTTTATTCTGATACTAGCAGCTTGCAACCTACTTCCTGAGTTTTCGAATGTAATTCAATTACTTTTTTAAAGTCTTTGTACTATACTCAATATATTTCGTAGTAAAAGAAACTTAGATACTACTCTGAATACATTTTCGAATGGATATTTTTAGTACCTTATCTGAAATACTTTTGTTTCAGTATTAGACACAACACTGCATCATAATAACATGCCCGGCTCACCATCTTTCTGAGGAAATGAATGAACCTTTCTTCTATACTTCTCTCTCTTCAAGCAAAGCGCCTCTGGCCAAATTGTGCTTTGCACCGCCGCATAAACTGTGCCTCGGCGAATGGGTTTTTAATATTGGGGAAAAACTGCACATCGAGGGAGTGGGAGAAACAGAGAGAGAGGGGGGAGAGGAAGAGTGGAGATCAATACGTTACTATCTCCCTTTCTTAGGCCCTGACATCCCGTGACGCTGATTCCCGGAACAAGCCCTTCAATTTACCGCACGATCCCGAGAGCGCGCCGATATCTACGACCACGGTGACAGGCTCCCCTTCCTGTGCCCGAGCGCGGCGGATGAAGACACGGCCCAGCGCGAGCAGCAACCGGGGTAATACACTCGTCAGCTGCAATTATCACCTCCCAAGTGACGCGTCGCGCTGCCTCGTCGGTCGCCCCCGTCAGCGGGCCCTCCTTCCCCACCCGCGCCAATCTGGGTCCGCCCACGCAATCTCGCAAATTGGGACATGAATGTTTGATCGGCGACGGACATCTGAAAACGGGCGGCAGGGGACACCCCTACCCCGCCTTCTCACTCTCGCCTTCTCTCGTCTCCCCGCAGTGTGTCACTCTCTCCCCTTCGCGTAAAACGGCAGGGCAGATAGTCTCGCCGCGATCTTCTGTGGACACTTTGGTCGAGGTAAAATCCGCTCAGTGACAAAACAAGATGAGAGTTGAATGTGAAAAAACGGTTCAGGGAAAGAGGGATTTGTGCTGCCGGACAATAATTCCAGGAAGAACATGGCACAAATGTTGCGACGCGTCGGAGACACTGATTCGCCTGGGTGAAAACCGTTTTTTCGCATTACCGCGCAAAAGCGGCGGTCACTTTGATCATGCGCCGTAGAAAAGATGAGGTGTTCGGTGTAGACGTGACGATGTGACGAGTTATAGAATGATCGACGGACACGCGTCATGCATGTTCGAAGCCTGTTTTGCTTCGTACATTTAGATTAGCAGTGTAAACGAGGCCTCAAGCTCTTACAGAGACCGCTAAATAACGCCAAATGGACTTTTTTTTTTTCGAAGGGTTTTGCACATGCACAACAGCCCTTCCTCTCGCAGCGACGAAAGCTCCAACTTGGGTCGGCGTCCGGAAAAATGTGCACGCACTGCCTCTCCCGGCTTCTTCCGCCACTCAGATCAGCCGCAGAGGAGGCAGGAGAGCTTATCGCAGCTCCTATCCACCAACCGTATTGGAGTCGGAGCCACTTGGTGTCACCTTTTTTGTAAAGAAAGGTCCGTTCGGTTGTGACTTGACAGTGTAGGCGTATATTTCTTGTTATTTTCGGGGGTAGCGAGAGGGGCGTAAAGGTATGCTTCGTTTCAGCTTCGGTCGAGACGCAGCCGATGCTACAAGCGCGAGCATGTGGCCCAGAACAGTGCTTGCACTGCACGAGCGCGCGTGCTTGGCGGGGACGCTGAAAGCCCGGAGCCCGCGCTTGTAGCTTTGGCTGCGTCTCGACCGAAGCTGAAACGAAGTATAGAAAATTAGGCCGCGTGGCATTCCGCCTCTTAGCGCCCCTACAAGTATAGACGCTTTGCACACGCGCCAGATTGAGCCGCCATAGCCGACCTTCCCCTGTTTTGCCGAAATGCCGAGCCACTGAAGCGGGCGTTTATGAGCCTCCACAGGGGCCTATGCTGGGAGGAGGACACAGTAGCACCTAAAGTCGCAATAACCTGTCCTGCTGTGGCGACGATGACGTGAAGCGAACGTAATAAGAGGGAACAAAAACTGAAGGTCACTTATGGCGGCGCCCATGCACAGCTGCTGCAAGCAAGCGATTAATCGAATGTGAATCAATTAACGCAAATATCTTTAGGTATAAACTCGAATTGCTGTGGCGCACGAAATTAATTTATTCAAATTACACTTTGCTTTATTAAGTAAAGCTATACCTTCACAATTCATTTATTTCTTACGTGCCGCCATTTTATTACGCGCTAAACGCATCTGTATATTCTAGTCTCACCATTCAGGATTCAGTTCGATATACATTTATTACGTATTCGACCTTTACTTTATCATCTTTATTAGGCGCATCTAAAGTACATGATAGAGCTAAAGTAACAATGCCGGCGAGTTGCCTCTCGGCCATAATATATAAAAACAACGCAAACAAAGACACGTATACACCTTTCCAGCGCTTATTACCTAGGCGAAAATTTCTGAGTGCCTGGGCTTGTGAAGTCATGCGCGGCGTCTCAATTTTCGTGGAAGAAAACTACTGCGCACGCCCATAATGCGTTCCACAGCCAGCAGAAGATGGCATGCGCGCCGAAGCGCGTTTTGGTAAACTCTGTACCAACGTTACTAGAACTCTCAGTTGGAAACTCTACCGTTGAAACCTGGGCCGCTGGCGTCCACCGAGACCAAGCTAAATGCGACAACAGCGCCACTCTGTATCATTTGTCTTAACTGTGATCGCCTTGAGCTTCTTAGAAAGCATGTTTTTTGAGTAAAAACTAACGGAAAAAAACTCTTTTTGTAGTAACTTTATTGGAGTTAGTACAAAATGGGGGCGCGTGTTGTTTTCTAAAATCTTTAGTTCTACAAGGTTTTGCAGTATAATTAATATTGTTTTTATACAACCGTGCCTCAGCGGGGATTTCAGGTAGCGCGTCCTGAGTTAGGCGCATATTAGCCACGGAAGTTAACGCGCGGCGCGTCCGCTTGGGAGTCAGGGGCAGTTCATCGAAGCACCTTCCACAGTATCTGCTCTGGCAACGAAAATGGAAGTTACGTCCAGTTTCTGGACTGGCCGCTGCGGGAGAAGTGGCGGCGTTGGGATCGCCATTGGATCGGTTGTCGTGGATGGATCGGTGCCACTTTTTCAGAGCAGTCTCTATGGCAGTTTCCCAACTGACTGGTTCTAGTAACCTTGGTCTGTACTGATCAAAAAGAAGTCCAAAGGACGCGCACTATATTTCGTATCGCCTTTAAAGGGTGCTCTGGCGTTTCCGTCATGGTCCACGATTTCACTGGAAAGTTCACAAACACTCACGAACATCGCTGAATTAGTAACCCAAATATTAGCCAAGAGAATTTTTTTTTTTTCAAAGTTATCGAGTTCGCAGTTTTGGTCCTCTCTCTGCTTTTCAAACTGAAAATGTCTAGAGGCAACAACGAAAAAGTGACACCAGCGGAAGGCAGGGGTCCACTCTTTGGACCGTAGAATGTGTTCCCGAGTGATTGCAAGCAGTTCCATGGTGTCAAATAAATGCTTTGAAACCTCGCTCCAGCACCCGTGCAACAGCACAAAACAAGTGCTCGGCGTTGTCCTTTTTTTAGTTAGACCATCTGCTCGACCCGCCGGCCTGCCTGCCACTAACATCACGGTTCGCGATGCTATACTTTGTGAATTTTGATGGGTCGCAGGGTAGCAGAGTTTGGGAAGCACTGCCGTACACAACCAGCAATGCACGAGCCACAGGTTAAGGACCCCCTCCCGACTATGGCACGTTTATACAAGCGGACTACTCACATTATAGCAAGCCTGCCACACTACATCGCTGTTCCTTTACAACCCCCGAGGTTAATAATAAAGGGAGAGACACTGATTAAGGGCCTCGACTTCAATTACGAGGGTGGCCGTCCCTTGTTTCATTAGGCAGCTTCTTCGACGCCGACTGATTGCCGCCGTCCCAAATTATTAACTTCGAGAGAGAAAAAAAAGTAGTCGGGGACGCTCTATCGAGACAACGTCGCGCATATGCCATAGCCGAAGCCAGAGGCGAAGCTTGAGGTGGAGCCGAAATCGGAGCAGTGACAAAAGCTAAGTCAGGGGCCGGTATAGTGACTGACAAAAGAATTAGAAAAGCGCGTCGGGTCGCGTAATGCACGCCGCAGGGTAGTTCTCGAATCTCACACTAGATTAGGGTCACATCGCTTTTATCCCTGGTGATTTATATCTACGATGACACATTTAGCGTTTCTTTTATTATCCAATTCAGTTTTTTTTTAATTCGCGAGACCCGGAAAGGTTAAGCTAACTTCATAAGAAAAACTTAGCTTGCGTTTGATCAAATAAATACGTTACACAAACACTTAAAATATTTGGAATGTCTGGAACTTAAATAATTTAATTTTAAGCACATTTTTGGGGCATGAAACTGTTTTGACACGAAATAAAACTCTACCAAGCGCACTTTAAGAAAGAAAACTCCATCAAGTGCACTTCGTAATGTTGTCTTCTCCCCTTTCTTAATGTACTTCTTTGGTTTCGGTGCTATGAGCGTGAAGCTAAAACGCGTTTACGCGCACCCCCGAAAACAAAAACAAAAAACAACATAGCGAACCGTCCAACCGTTTAGAGTTGAATTGGCCCAAGTATACGTTACCTCGACAACTGCCAACCTGTGTATAACTAGAGTAAAGGTGTTTGCAGTATTTACGAAATCGAATCTACGCACAATTTATGAAAAATGTTGCTCATAAAATTGTCAGGATTACGTCGAGCCTACGGAGAAAGAACGACGCGTAAGAACAGTTATAACAAGACGTACGCGGTTCAGGGTGTCTCCAGGCCATCCAATAGATGGCGCTGGTGTGCCAGTGTGTGAAGCGGTTGCAAGAGTACACAAGGTACTCGGCTACGGTCAAGTGCAAATTCATGAACCATCCTTAAATAGCCTATGTGTAAATCTAAGGAGTATCAAGGTCAAAATAATATTCCGCAAATATCAATTAAGAAGCCAATTGCTGCTAAATTTGATTGTTTTTTTTTAACATTAGTACAGTCTATACCAAACAACTTGAAGCTTACCTGAATCTCTTCGAAGAGCGTATTACACGGAGTCGAAACAATTAAGTTCGACACAGTCTCGATTACATAACCCAGTACTCACCTCCTCTCCCCTTAATTGAAACCGTACGAAAACCATATACGGAAAAGTGGACCGTTCTCTTACTCGAATTCGGATAAATGAGAATCAAAAACTTTCCTTTGGAATCAAGAACCGTGAAACAGGTGAGTTTGCCGATTGGGGGGGGGGGGGCTTTGTAATTTTATGGATTGTTATTTTGTCAATAGGGAATTTTAGAACAGCGCACGTTAAAGCTTTGCGCACGCAAATAATAGCGTCATCGCCACTGCGCATGCTCCGAAAGCAAACCAGGTTTTGCGCTTTGCGTGCGCAATTTCTGCGTGCGCTATTTCTCGGAAATAGCGTGTGCGTACGCAAAGAGGCTTTGCGCTTCTCCAAGGAGGATTCGTGATTGCAAATTGGCTAAAGCCAAGACGAGCAGAGTTTAAAAAAATGGCGGCTTGTAGGATTATGTCGGCGGCTGCTTTGGCGGCGGCGTCAGTGCGACGTCGGCGGCATCCTTGCGACTGCGATTTTCAATACGGGACGACATTGTACTCGGTTTGGAAACGATCACCGGCAACTTGATGCTTGCGACGCGCGAACATTTCTCGGCGAAGGTAGGATGTGCGAAGGTCAGTAAACGAGACCTCTCTTGCCGAGGCGACGCCAGCGGACACGAACGGTCAACCGCTCGCGTCGCATTCTCATGTTTAAACAAATCTAAAATGCAACTCTGGACCAAAAAAATTGTTTTTTTCTAGAGTTACAGCATTTCGTGTGTGAAATAAAAATTGTGACTGTATCTTGGTGGCGTCGCAAGCGCGAGATGCTTGGGCTTTTGCGTCGCGACGGAGAAACGCTATTCTAAAACTCTCTTGCGTCGCGTGCGCTAATATAAGCGCTAAATCTAGTCGCACTAGCGTGCGCTAAAATTGCGTACGTTGTTCTAAAACTCCCTAATGTCCATTTCCGGCAATAAAGAAAAAAAGATCGGTGGCCGAGTGGCTTAGTGCACACCAGCTCGGAGCACGGGGAGCGAAAGCTCGCGCTGCCGGACCCAGAGATTCTGGGTTCGATCCCCACCCCTGCCCGTTTCGATCTGGACGAGCATCGTACCGGCGTGCGGTACGATGCTGCGTGATGCACGTTAAAGACCCCAGGCTAGCGGTTGTACTGCACTGGCAAAATTTCTCATCTACAGCGAGTGACTCGTCGCATCTTTGAAATGGCTGACCAACAACACGCAGTCTAAATATCCCCACAACCCGAATTATTATTGAGTTCGCCGAATGTCAGACAACAGGAACTCAGTTCAACCAATGTATCTCAAACCAACCATCAAATTGGTTTTATTTATTTGTATAGCTTATATATATATATATATACATATATACAGGGTGTTTCAGAGAACTCAGGCCAAATTGCTCCTGCGAAAACTACGCTCATAGCAACGAAAAAAGGCTTGTGTCGTTTTGGTCGTGGGCCAGAGGCCCATTTAGAAAATTATTAAAGTTCGGGATAATTAGGTTGTTAATTATTTTTGTCGCAATTAACTTTTTTAATATTATGTGTTTAGGGCATGGTTTCAATTAGAAAATTGCTCAGCGTTATCAAAAAAAACTAAATCAACAAATTGCAGAACGATAGAAGGCACGCGAAGCATTTTACGGCTTTCTGAAAAACGCGCACAAATTCGACGGGTTTTTAAGTTTTGGTTTGGTATCGGAACGCATCTCCGCCCCGACGGTACCGCGCCCCGTGGAGAGATAGGGCAACCAGCCTCTGCTGCGTCGCGCGATGACAGCGCAGCAGAGGTTTGTTGCACTATCTCTCCACGGCGGCGCGGTGCCGTCGGGGCGAAGATGCGCTCTGATAGCAAGCCGAAACTTAAAAAACCCGTTGAATTTGTGCGGTTTTTCAGAAAGCTCGTAAAATGCTTCGCGTGCCTTCTATCGTTCTGCAATTTGTTGATTTAGTGTTTTTCGACGATGCTGAGCAATTTTCTAATTGAAAATCCAAGCAAACATAATATTAAAAAAGTTAATTACGCAAAAATTATTAACAACCTAATTATCCCGAACTTTAATAATTTTCCTAAATGGGCCCTGACTCGAGACAAAACGACACAATAGCCTATTTTCGTTGCGATGAGTAGTTTTCGCAGGAGCGATTTGGCCTGAGTTCTGTGAAACACACTGTATATACGGGGTGTTTCACGAAGGGTCGACAAATTCGATGATTGCGAAAACTACGCGCCGCCAACAAAAAAGGCTTGCGCCTTTTTGGTCCTAGGCCAGAGGGCCCATCTAGGAAAATTATTAAAGTCCGGGATAATTAGATTGTTAATTATTTTCGACTAATTACTTTTCTAATATTGGGTTTAAGGGCATGGTTTCAATTAGAAAATTGCTCAGCGTCATCGAAAACCACTAAATCAACAAACTGCGGGAAAATAGGAGGCACGCGCAGCATTTTACGGCTTTCTGAAAAACCGTACAAATTCGACGGGTTTTAAGTTTCGGTTTGTTATCGGAGCGCATCTCAGCCCCGGCGGCACCGCGCCCCGTGGAGAGATAGCGCAGCCAGCCTCTGCTGCGTCGCGCGATGACAGCGCAGCCGAGGTTGGATGCACTATCTCCCCGCAGGGCGCGCTGCCGCCGGGCAGAGATGCGCTCCGATAACAAACCGAAACCTAAAAACCCGTCGAATTTGTCTGATTTTTCAGAAAGCCGTAAAATGCTGCGCGTGCCTTCTATCGTTCCGCAGTTTGTTGATTTAGTGGTTTTCGATGACGCTGAGCAATTTTCTAATTGAAACCATGCCCTTAAACACAATATTAAAAAAAGTTAATTATGCAAAAATAATTAACAATTTAATTATCTCGGACTTTAATAATTTTCCTAAATGGGCCCCTGGCCCAGGACTGAAAAAGACATAAGCCTTGTTTTGTTGCGACGCGTAGTTTTCGCAATATCGAATTTGCCCACCTTTCGTGAAGCACCCTG